>JBBPBX010013657.1:0-35798 GCA_038048925.1 Garcialebias charrua
ATACATACATACATACATACATACATACATACATATGGTGGAGTGGTGGAGGAGAGGTGGGCCAAGAGGAGTGTGAAAACGTGAAGTGAAAAACTCAAGGTTGACAGCAAGTCTGCTTAGATAACAAAGAGGAATGTTTTGGAAAAGTGTCTGAAAGAGAGGAGACATCTCGACGCTACCGAGAGTTTCAGCTGAACTCAACAAAAACAACTCCTGAGCAAGTCAATCTGACACCTCATTCAACTTTGTCATAGATATTTTGAGTAGACACTTTCATTTGGTCAAGCAACACAGTAATACTACATATTAAAAGAATAACAGCATATAACATATATCATGAAAATGACAAAAGTTATTCTTTTGATTACATTAGAATAAAATCAAAGATAGAAATAGTCTCTTTTGGTGACTATGTGACTCAGATTACATCTAATGGAATGATTTTGTGGTAAATGTCTTGCTTTACTGAGAGGTCAGTAAAGGTCATCACTGGACAGTTCAAAAACCTTAGTTTGACCCTGGGTAGGTCCACTACATCTCCCCCCTTTTGGAAGCCATCGCCAGTCCTTGGGGATGGGGTCCAACACGAAAGGAAACCTTGAACTGTCTTTGATCTTGAAGTAATCCAGTAAGTGGAAAAGAAAAATCAAAATTATAATCCCATAATGTTTTTGGAAATTCCATACTGTTTGTAGGTAATCCCATAGCGGAAAGCTTGTAATCCCTTGGAAAACTGAGTCTGTTAACTCTTGGAAAACAAAGTCTGTGATCCTTTGGAAAACAAAGTCTTATAATCCACAGCGGTAATTCCACAGCAGTAATTCCACAACGATTAGAGTTGGCGATTGATCAGCAACAATTGTTTTCATAATCAGCATGTAGAGGGGATCCCTCGATTGACGCAGAGGAGGCGACCCTTGGACGAAGGTTGAAGACCAAGCGTTGGAGCTGCAGGTCCCCACATCGAAGGTTGTTGGCTGGTTGGTTTCCAGTCAGTGCCACTCTGGTTCTATGTGTCATGCAATTATGTGGTTTTTTAGGTGGGCTTATGATTGGGATTTTACATTAGGCCCTACCTATATGCACCTGGTATGTAAGCTATCATGGTTTAGATCAGCTACAATTACCAATTAAGGGGTGGATCAATTCTGTAAAATTAGATATAGGGATTTGTACCTATAAAATTTTGGAGGGCTTCTGTAACGAAGGCCTCTAATTCCAAACTATTCCTCCATTCATTACTTAGTTTAGGTTAAACTAAAATAAAAATGAAATATAGTTTGATCTAAATGTCTGTTGTCTTTTAGACGAACGACGTAGGATTTGGTATTCCTAATAAATTTTGAAGTCTATGGCGAGACTCATCAAAATGAATAGATAATCTAGAATAGAAACGATCGAATCGGTTCAATTTAGAAATTGTGAGACCAGTGTAGTTTATGGTACCTTGAGTAGCTTTAAACTACATTGACTCTTCGACGATTGAGATTTAACAAAACGAACTGTATGTTGGCATAGTTAAATCCATATCATTCATTAACCAATGTTAATACAAAACCTTTTTGGCTGGGAGTGTTCAGAACCAAACAATATCTCAACTAACGACAACAGTAATGACTAAACAACAAGGAAACAACGTTTCACTGCTTCGACACACTCTTGTCGTCAGATTCCACCTTACTGTCCGTGCCGGCTTGGTTGGTCTCGGGTGTGCTGCAATGGTTTTACATCTCTGTTGTTAAGAGCACCTGGGACTCAATTTTATATACACTTTAGACATTCATTCATAAACATCTTCATAAAAGTCACATATAGGGAATGGAGTGAGCACTATGGCTATGGGTGGCGGGATGACATCAATCTCGCCCCCATGCCTATGCTCACTCAACATTATGCATCTAGACAATTAGGGCCTGGGTTAGAGTTGGAGTGGAGGGGAAACTGGTATAATGCCAGCCTTTGCTCCTTCTCTTTCCCTTTTAAATACACTTTACAACAACACTCACCAACAGTACATTTGGGGACGGGGGTGTGTGTGTCGGGGTCTTGATTTGTTAATTTCAATTTTATTTATTTATGTATTTATTTATATATTATTTATTTATTTTTCTCTTACCCCCTGGTTGCCTGGCGGACATTCTGGGGGTGGGCCGTCAGGGGTTGTGCTGGGGTGTGGGGGGGTTCGGGGCCTGCGGGTTCGCCGTGGGCGGGGCTGGCAGTGCGCTCCCTCTGGGGCTGCTTGGACTCGGGTGTCCTGTCCTGTCGGCGGGGCGCGGGGTGTGCCGGATCTTGGGACGTCTGCTGCTCTCCACCCCAGAATGAATGGGTCTACCTCCTGGGTTTGGATGTGGGCTGCCCCATGTAGGGAGCAGGTACATGTCTTGGACCTAGGGGGTATAGAGTGTGCATCGGGATTATGAATGGAGCGTGTCGTTATTGTTTGTCTTTCTGTGACTGAGGGTGAGGATGAGGGTGGGTCTGAATGAGTGTGTCTGTGTATGAATGTTTAAGTGTCAGGCTGGGACTTGGACTGCCCCCTCTCTGATACTTCTGAGGCTACCCAGTGTCGCGCTCCTGCCACGTGGCCCCCTGGTGGGTGTTCCTCTGCCTACGGGCGTGCTTGGGGCCCTCACTATCTGGGGCTGGGCGCTTGGGCGTTTGTCAGCTCGGCCTGGTGGCTGCCTGGTGGGGCTCGGGTCCTCTGGTCCTGTCAGGTCTGGACCTGAGGGATGGGCGTCCCCGGTGCCCGAGCCTCGGTGACCGGCCCTGGGGCTACGTCGGTGCAGCGGGCTCCGGCGGGGGCCTGTGTATTGTCGCTGTTGACCCCGGGGGGTCATTGTGTGTGGTCCCTGGTGGGGTTCGTCCGGTTCTTCCACTTGGTCGGATCTGGGGAGTGGACGAGTGGCTCGTCCTGTTCGGGTGGTCCTGGGGACTCTGGGCTCGGGGTCCTTCCTGGGGTCTTGGGCTTTGATCGCCCCTTCGTCTGTCTCGGGCTTTGGGGGGACGGGTCTCTGATGCTTCACAGTCGCTACTAAATGTTCTATTGGAGGAACCTTATTCACTTATGCATGCTCACAACCACACACAAATGGATGCAGGGATGTATAGTAGATGTATGTAGATGGGTATATAAATGAATATAAATATATATGTATGTATATTGTATATATATTTGTAGGTATGGGTATGTGTATTTATAGAAATCTTTTGCAAGGTCATGAATATTATCAGTCTTTATGCTTGTATGTTTCGTTGTTGTGTTCTGTCATGTGCTTTGCAGGATTGTGGACGGAGGTTTGGTGTGTTTGCCTTGTGCTCTTTCTGTGGACAATTGTTGTTTTGTTGTCTCACTTTCTCTTTTCTTTCTTTCTCTCTATTAAAAAAAAAAAAAAATACATATTGGAGTGAGAGGATGGCTATAAGGTGTGAAGGGAGGCCATCTATAAATGGAAAAAAAAAAAACATCAAAAGCTGAAATCGTCTAAGTTGATATGTGAACTTGAACTCTGTTTGCTTCAGTTCTGTGGGTGACGGTGCTGCAGTTACCGTGAGTCGGCTGCCATGTTTCCACACCTTGAGAGGTGCATGGAGGATCATCCTGGATCTCTGTGATCTAACCAAAGGAAAGCATCAACAACACAATGAGCCTTATTGTTTAACAGGAGAAGTGAACACCACATACGTATACGCAGACTTTAATGCAGTTTAAAATGTTCAAACCTTTCCATTCAAAGCTGGTCTGTTCCCAAACTTTATGAGAGCGTTGCTGCAGCTGTTGTAGCCTGACGTGAGTCCAGAGGACAGACTCAGACTGGACCCTGTGCACAAGGTGTTGCTGCTGTGTCTGGTGCCATGCTGCAGGTCATTCTGAAGACATTACAAGTGTCAGGACTTCACTATCTTCTACACTGCATTACAAACAAGATCAGTTGCATTGAAAGAAGACGTTTTGGAGAGGGGATCATCAGTTTGTACATCGTAACACACCTTGATATCCTGAGACTTTGAAAGCTGCTGCAACTTCTTCTGTTCCAACTGGGTCCTCTCTCGCAGTCGTTCTTGTGCCATGGTCATTTCCATCTTGGCTTCTGCTCGGGCTCGGTCAAAGTCCTGCAGCAGATGCTCAACATCTGGTGGAAACTGTCCCTCTCCTGTAGGGGGCTCTGCTACCCTGTGATGTAGATCACTTTATGAGCATCTTATTTTTAAGAAAAGCTATAAATGAACAAGTAAAACACAAACAGCTCCTTTAAGGTGGCGCCTCACTGGACCGTGATCGTTGGAAACCAGTTGGGAGTCAAAAGACAAACGATCTGGTTGTGACCAGCAGGCAACGATCTGAGCAGCCAGTGTTTGAACGTCACCAGTTATCTGTGAAAACTGTCTTGTTGGCCCAGCACATTATCCCCCCCCCCCGAACCATCTAGGCCCTCTTTGTACTCGCCTCCACATTCATGATTTAATTTACTTAAGTACATTTTAGAAATGGAAATGGACAGATTGGGACCAGTGATGGTGTTCCCTTATCAGTCAGTCACTCTGTGCAACATAATTGCTATGGGAAATTGCGCCCCCGCGCGATTACCTGAAGGAATACACTCACGCCTTTACGGCCGGGGCGTCAGCGTCACGCCAGAGTCCCCACCCTCTGGGTACTTAAAGATCCACTGACGTGATTTTTTTACTATTCATCAAATTGCTCAAAATATATATATATTATCATTTAAATATGTTAGTTTTTGCAAACAAAATGATAAATCACTTTAATTTTGCTTTAAAAGTGATTTTGAACTTCAAGCTGTGTTTAATCATGGGAAATCCGTTTACACCCGAACGCACCATCTGTGATGTCATGTGCAGAGTTGAGGCAGAGCTCTTGGCTTGTCACGGTATGAGCAGCTCACATAAAAGTAAGTCTGATACGGCATCAGATCTAAATTAGATCCTGCTGTTTCTTGTTCCATCACCCAAACTATTTTCTGCTTCCCAAAATGAAGACAAATAGCTTAAATCTTCACCTAGATTGCTAAATTAGTCAGGTTTTAAAATGTCTGCTATTGAAGAGACTGGAGCCCTCTGCCTCTCACTCTGCACATTACATCACAGATGGTGCGTTCAGGTGTAAACGGATTTCCCATGATTAAACACGGCTTGAAGTTCAAAATCACTTTTAAAGCAAAATTAAAGTGATTTATCATTTTGTTTGCAAAAATTAACATATTTAAATGATAATATATATATATTTTGAGCAATTTGATGAATAGTAGAAAAATCACGTCAGTGGATCTTTAAGACGCGGACGCCCATCCTACTTTCTCTTATTGCCCTTCACCTCGCTTATACCTGAACTTTGTGGGACTTCTCTGTTGTCACATCGCTCGATCAGAGGTGAGCTTGCTCCCTACGCTGAGCGTACAGAGAAATTTTCCTGCGTACTGCTGGGCTGGCGAAAGCTAGTCCAGCGTTTTTCTACTTACCTCGAAGTTTTCTTCTCTCTCCGCAGCTGCTTCGCTCGACGGCGCTAACTGCGTCACAACACTCCCTGCTAACCATTAGCAGGCTAGCCAGCGAAAGCGAGACGACGGAGAGGACGTCTTCGAACAAAAGGAAACTAGGAACAGCCTCGACGCTTCTCGTCTCCGGACATGGCTCCCGAGAAGGGAAGACGGAGGACAAAGATTCCGAAGAAAACCAGCAGGACGGCGAGCCCTCGCTCGCGCCCCTGCCCCAGCGGCTGCGGCTACTCCCTCTCGGCGACGAACATCCACGAGGCCTGTCCCGTCTGCCTAGGGATTCTGCACGCAAGACAAGCGCTGGAATCCCCCGACTCCTGCTCCCACTGCTGTCGGATGCCGGCGGTAATGAGGAAACGTCGCGCGGACGCGTTGGCTAAGACCATGGAGAAGGCCGCGGCGCTGAAGGCCGCACGCCCCATAGACCAAAAAACATGCTTGTTAGGCTGATTGGTGACTCTAAATTGACCCTAGGTGTGAGTGTGAGAGTGGATGGTTGTTTGGTGTGAGTGAGACAGGTCCCTCTTGTAAATGAGTCCCCGTGACTCAACGAGGCTAGCCTGTATAAATAAAGGTTGAATGAATAGAACTGCTCGCTCCCGAACCGGAGCTCGAGAACATGGACTTGGAATGCAGCGGTCAGGTCGGGGATGAGAACGTGTCGGACTCCTCGGTCCCCGTCGAGGACTCGACGCCTGAAGTGTCTGACCAAGATGCCGAGTACGGTTGCAGAGGGTAAAGTGTGGATTCCTCCCAGAACCTGGCGCAAGTTCTACCGGAACCGGACGTGTCGGTCCCTGCTCTGTTTGACTTGTGCCACAGGGCGGCGGACGCCCTGCAGGTCGCGTGACCAGACCCCACGCCTCGCCAACAGGTTACGAGGCTGGCAGGAAATTACTTCTACGCGAAGCAGCGGCCGACGACGTTGCAGAAAATGCCCATTTTCCCGGACTTCCTCATGGAGCTCACGCGCTCCTGGGCGGAACCCGGAGCTCCCATGACGCTGCCACTATCCCAGCTCCTGGATGTCGCCAGAATGGAGGCAGCAGGTCTCGCCAGCGCACCCCAGATAGAGGAGACCCTGGCGGCTTATCTGGTCCCCGCAGCTACGGGGGCGAAGCCAGCGCTGCCCAGCAGGGCCTGCTACGCTTCGGAGAAACAGCTTGAAAAGTGCTACCGGGCTCAGGGCCTCGTGGCTCGTGCGATGAACGCTTCGACCATGATGCAGGCGTACCTGGCAGAGAATCTGTAGGAACTTGTGGAGGTTCCTCCAACTTTTCCCCAGTGTTAGTATTTATTTAAATTTTTTCACATAATATATTTAGAATTTTCTTTCTTTTGCATTTTCTTTTCTTTCTTTTTCTTTTGCATTAGGTTGTTTGCTAATTTGGGTGCACACAGTTAGTAAAACACCTGATGTTTATTTAGATCATTAACTATTTTGTTTTGCTGAGTTTGAAGGACTGGCTGGGGGAAGATGATTGGTTGAAAGGCAAACCAGGAAGTGGGACAATCCATCAGGCTGCTGGAAGCAGGGGACTTGATGTTGAAGAATCTGCCTTTCTCTACTAATACATAGTTCCCATGTGACGTCACATCCGTCTAACTTCCGGGTGGACCCTCATTTCGAGAAGCAGAACAGGGGACAGCGCGGTCTAATGGATGTTCATTTTTCACGTTTTTGTTGTTGTTAATTTCTAATTAATTGCAATGGTTACTTCGTGTTGGGTCAGTGGGTGTTCCAGTCGGATAGACGTTTGGGCAACGCGCAGGTTTCACTTAATCCAAAAAAAAGTAAACGTGAAGGATTTATCTCATCGGAGAAGCTGACTGCAACCCCTCCTCTCTGAGTCTGGCTCGGAACTGCTCAGAAGACGTGCTTTTGGCCGGTAAAAAAATATTCTACATAAATCATTTTGTGAAACAATGTTAGAGTACAACTGTCTGTGTGTTAGAGCTGTTTTTTTTCATGATTTAGCAACACCGTCTTGCTGTGGTTAGCTTAGCATCTCGCTAACGCAACAACGGCCTCCTCACGGTCTCGCACGGTCCACCGGGACCGGCGGGGAGACCGTCCCAGTGGGAGAAGGAGGACGGGAGCCAAGTCGTGCGGGCGACGCGTCGGTCCCATGGGACGTGCCCCCGCGGCCGCGACGGATCCACGCCGTCCGACCTGAGCTCGACGGACCCTCCGCTCCAGATGCTAACGACATGCTAACTTCCAACACGGTAACACTCAAAGTGCTGGTTCTGGTCCGTGTTCAGCCTGGACTGTTTGTTGGCTGTGTGTTATTTTAGTTAAACCTTTTTTTAGCTGGTTAGATCTGATTGAGACAGTTTACACATCTTTTTTGGATTTAAAGCTGTGAAGCTCTGTGCTGTGAAGCCGGTGTGCGCTCCTCGCCTCGTAGTAATTAAATAATTAATGATATCAGAGTAACTACTTTGTGACAAGTTGTCCATTCGTCTGCCATGATTTCTTTCTCAAACTCATTTAACTCCGACCACTGCCATTTTGCTCTTGTTCCTTGGTGAAGCTGTGGTAGCTCGTGTTTTTGTCCGTATAATTTGCTCTGGTTGTTCGCGTCTGCCATCTTGCTCGACTTTTCCGCCTTTAGATGTGGTGCCTTTAGATGTATTGCGCAATACTGGGGGCGTGTCTGGGAACTATGTATAGCTTAACTGCTAAAATATTTTGGTGTTGGGTTGTTTTGTGTTTTGATAGTTGTGTTCTAGTTCAAATGTTTTGATTTGAATTAGTTATTTGTGTTTATGTGCTGTTTGTCTTTGTGTCACCTCTTACCCCTCCTCGTTCATGTAGGCTAGCCTTTGTGTATAAATTCCCCTGTCTGTTTATTGTGAAGGTCAGCTTTTCTGGTTTGTTATCCTGTGTTAGGTATGCCTTAGTTGAGGATTTCTGTTGGGCCCATTTTTCTATATTTTGAGATTAGCTGTTGAAATCTTTTTGTTAATAACTTTTTTGAAAATAAATTGGAAATATTTTTCATATAACCTTTGTCCTTGTGCCTTACTGGTCGGACCCTCACAGAACTCCAGGTAACGGCAAACAAACAAGCCGCAACAGAGACCATAAAGGAGGCCCGCCGGGCCTCTGACTTCGTGCTCTGCATGATGGGGACAATAGCCATCACGCAAGGCAGAGCAATGGTGGAAATGGTTGTCGCCCAGCGCCATCTTTGGTTGACTTTAACGGACCTCCCGGAAAGCCAGAGGTCCCTCTTCCTCCAACACCCGATCGAGCCGACGGGACTCTTCGGGGGAGCCCTGGAACGCATCCAGGCCAGGCTGGAACAAAGGCGCAAACAGGCGGAAGCCCTCCGCAAGGGGCTGCCGAGGAAAAGCTTTGCATCCCCCAAGGAAGCCATGCGTCGCCCTCCGCGGAAGAGATCCGCTGGCGACGGAGATCCTTTTAAGCATAAGGCGGCCCGGCCGAGGGCCTCTTCGATGACCCCATGTGGAAAGCAGATTTGGACCTGATGAAACAGGACAAATTCATGATTTTACAGGTTTGCCTGCCCACGCGGTACGGGAACCTGACCTTTTGAGCCCAGTCTTCACTTGTAAATGGTAAATGGTAAATGGAGCTTATTTATATAGCGCTTTCCAGCCCCCTGTGAGGAGCCCCAAAGCGCTTTACAATACCAGCCATCCACCCATTCATTCAGACATTCATACACCGGTAGTGGTAGCCTGCCTTGCAAGGCGCCATCCAGACCTACCGGGAGCAACTCGGGGTTAAGTGTCTTGCCCAGGGACACAACGACACATGGTGGGCGGATGCGGGATTCGAACCTCCAACCTTCCGATCAGGGGTCGACTGCCATTACCACTACACCACGGCCGCCCCACTACAAAGAGCTGGTGACATGTGTGCGCGCACTAATCATGACTCGCCTACTGTATGTGTAATAAAAACAAACTCTGTTTCATGCATATACAAAAATAAATGTACCAAAGCACAGACTGCCCTGGTTCTTGACTCGAGTCCCACTTTTATGAAACACAAACCACTTGGTCAAACTATGAACCACAGCAAGATGCACAAGCTCTGCCTGAGACAGTCAGATCTCGCAATATCTTCTGTCGGGCAGACCAGCTTGCTCGAGAGCGCGCGAGAGGGTCAAAGGCCACCCCTCCCACACTCAAACATGACAAGCAGCAATTAGACATGCCTTCCAGGCTCATGGCGCACGCGTAGGCCTGGAGGGCGTGTCTCAGTGGCGGTTCTAGACCAGTTGTACTGGTGGGGCCAAGCTGGGGCCAGAGGTTTTGTCAGAGGGGCACGTTCATCTCGGAGAAAAAGACAGATTTGAAATCTTACTTGACTCTTATTTTTTAAAAGCAGTGATTAACCATTGTAACCAAAGAAAATAGTTTAAAAAATCAAATGAGAAAAATATAAAACATTTTACACAGCATTTGTATTGACTGAATAAAATATATTAATAAGCAAATAAAATGATAATGAAAATAACTGTTAGGTGAAGTCTTGGTTCAGTTTCTCAGTCCAAAATTATATAACAACATTGGCTGCCCTACTAGCACAGCAACTGTATTCTGCGATTTTGATGAATACAAAATCGCAGAATTTCACGATTTCTGGCATCATGATTTCTGGCAAACCGGTCCAGAAATCATCAAATTATGTTTGTATTCTGCATCTGTCTGTTAGCAAAATATCTTATGAACAACTGAACAGATTTTGATGAAACTTTCAAGAAATATTCACTGAATGGCTCTCTACGACTGGTTGACTTTTAAAGTACATCCAATTTAAGATGGCTGCCACAGCTAACTGAACTTAAACAACACAAAATTGACTACAACTCATTCAATTTGACAAAAAATTGAGATAAAATTTGGTGTGGTAGTAGCTGAGACTCATTCCCAAAGCATAAGCAAAGGACTTTTAGAATGCATAAGATCTTTCTTTAAAATTATAGCGTTATTCAGTGGTGGGATGTAACAAAGTACAAATACTTTGTAACTGTACTTAAGTACATTTTTCATGTATCTGTACTTTACATGTGGGTACTTTTACTTTTACTCCACTAGATTTTACATGAAGTATCTGTACTTTCTACTACACTACATTTCTATAATGTGTTGAGTTACAAGTTACATTCACGTTGCAGTTTTTTGATTTGTCATTACATGTAGTTTGAAAGTAACTGATGTTGAGAGGGGAGTTGGTCCATTGAATCACTGCAAAGTGGACAGGTAACATTAGACCTGCCTTCAAGAAGAGCTGGACCAGTGACATATATTCTAGTATATACGTCACTGAGCTGGGAGCACCCACAGCACCACTAACACACACAAAATGGATTCCACCACAGAGTCAGCAAGATACACAACACCCATGGCCTTATTGAAAGATTATTGAAATATTATTGAAGACTGTTCAGTACAGCAGGACAGATCCTCTCTCCCAAAAGAGCCAGACTGGACTCAAAAAAAACTTTGAAAAACAACTTATTCTGAACTTGGACAAGAAATTATTGCTGCAATATTAAAATGTATCAGTTCATGGGATGTTAGGACAGGAGACAAGAGATGTCTCCAAATGTCTCGACACTCAGGTCCAAGTTTCGAAAATGGTGTCAGGAAGTTAAAATATTGTTCACTATTGACCCATTACAAGGTTGACTAGACAGTATTTTAACTAGAGTTGAAGACAAACTGGAGTTGAAATGATCAGATGTTCCTTTGTTAGGTCTAATGCTCCTTTTTTCAAACAGACAACTTTTACTTAAACGTGTTTACTGCAGTTAAAATGACACATTGGTTTGTGTTAAATAAAAATGTTCAAAGGTAAAATCATTCCTCTTTCTTATTTTACTTAATGACATTTAACTCTTCATGTCATCCCTGAAATACTGACGCACAGAATCACAAGTCCAAGTGTGAACTGTGTCAGAGTAAACACAATAAAAACATGTACGGTATTATCTGCAGCATTGTTCATTAAAATGACTCAACACTATTAATGTATTGTTACAGAAAATATACGCACACTTGATGATTTTGTAAACCATTGCATTAGGTAATACATTCAGCAAGTACTTTTACTTTAATACTTTAAGTATTTTTAAAAGCAAGTACTTATTTACTTTTACTTAAGTAAAAACATTAATATGGTACTTCTACTTTTACTAGAGTACATTTTGTCTGTTTATTTGTACTTTTACTTAAGTACAGTGTTTGAGTACTTTCTCCACCACTGGCGTTATTTATTTGGAATCAATGATGTTGGTCTGTTAGCAAAATATCTCATGACCCTCTGGACAGATTTTGAAAAATCTTTCAAGAAATAATAAACGGATGTTTCTTTACTGCTGATTAACTTTTGAGTACAATTGAATTGAAGATGGCTGCAGCAGGCAATTGAAATAAGCCAAACTCAAAAATGGTTATAATTCAGTTAATTTTACAGATATGGAGTTAAGTGATTGTTTGTTTAAAGTTATTTTATATATTATTTTAAATAATGGGGTGATATAAGATTTTTTTCTTCTTTCTGCACTCTTTTCATTCAATGTTTTATTTTTGATTAATTTGTTTTATTTTGTCTCTTTTAAATGAATGAATAAATAAATTAAATAAAATATTAAATGGCTTTACATCTGCTAAGTTCATGGCATAAACCAACACAGACATGTTCCTGTTTTTAGTGTTTACATGGCTTTATATTGTAGCTGTTATGATATGATGCGCAGCCACGGAGCTCCAGGGGGAAGCTGACAGCAGCTGCCCGGAAACAGAGCGCCATTCCCGGCTTGAAAAAGAAAAACACACCGCTGAAGCCCCGGAGCTCGAATGTCCGGCGTAAAACTAACTTGACCGCGGTTTAATGTGACACAGATGTGTTTACTGTATATAGCTCTGCAGACATTGAACGTTGTTGTCTTGCGGTGTTTAAATACTTCCACACAGCGGACACATGTTACTTTGTTACGATGAAAAGTCGGCTAGCTGCTAGGCTAGCTAACATGTTACTCACCAGTGTCAGATCTTGAAACAGAAACAAGTGTCCAGCTCCATGTAAACAGTGATCCATAACCAATTGTGACCAGCTCCATGTAAAGAATCCATAAACAAACGACCCGCTTTTTGAAAACGATGCCAAAACAAACCCAACAGAGTACTCAGTCAGCTCCTCACGCTGCAGCTGGCTGCAAACTATGACATGGATTTCCTGAATGTGAGGCGGGTCTTATTACTCTGGGATCATGAGACACGCCTCCGTTCAGGAAATCCATTCCATAGTTTGAAGCCAACGTGCATCATGGGTCAGAAAATATCGGCAGGTTGGATCAAAAATCTGATACGTAAATTATGCTGGTATCGGATGGTTTCCGCTTCTTGCTCAGAGGGCGGGCCAGAGGGAGGGCCAGGCTCCGTGATACACGGGCACTGGACCGTGTGGGCCCGTGTCCAGAACCGCCAGTGGCGTGTCTGCCAAACGAATGGGTCATGACGACGATATGTCATGGGCTCAAGCTGCAGTTTGCCAAGAGACCGCCCCCCTTCACAGAGGTGCTGCAATCGAATATTAACCCTGCACGTGCACACGTGCTGAGGGAGGAAGTATTGATGATGCTCCAGAAAGGAGTAATAAGTTTGGTCCCGAAACGCAAACTACGGTCCGGTCACTACAGCAAGTACTTCCGGGTAGCCAAAAGGAATCAATCCTTGAGGCCGATCCTGGATCTCAGGACTCTGAACAAGAGAATAAGAACTTTCAAGTTCAAGATGCTTACACTACGGCAGGTCCTCCAGTCTGTGAGACCAGGAGACTACGCATGTACAGTGGACTACTACTATGCAAAAACTCAGGACAATGTTACACTTTTACTATTTTATGCTTATTAAATGTTTCAGTGTTTTAGTGTTTAAATGTTACTGTTGCACCGAGGGACTAAGAGAAACGCAATTTCAATCCTGTGTATGTCCTGTACATATTGCAGTTCTGACAATAAAGTTGACTTTGACTTTTTCTTGGATTTGAAGGACGCCTATCTCCATGTGGGCGTGTGAAGGAGGCATAGGAAATTCCTCTGTTTTGCTTTTGAAGGGAAGGCTTACGAATTCAAAGCCTTACCCTTCGGTTTGAAGACTGCTCCTCGTACATTTACTAAATGTCTGGACGCAGCCCAGACCCCTCTTAGGAATCGAGTCAGGGTTATGAACTACCTGGATGACCCCCTGATTCTGGCCGGAAGCAGAATACAGGCCCAGTCACACTCCTGTAGGGTGATTTCTCACCTGGAGTCTCTCGGTTTTGTCATAAACCTACAAAGAGTGACCTGACCCCATCACGGATTACCGTATTTCTGGGAGTACAGGTCGACACCATCCGGTACAGAGCATGGCTCTCAAAGGAACGAGATTCCTCGATTCGCCATTGTCTAGCAAAGTTTAAACTGGATAAGCGGGTCCCCCTGAAAACGTACCAACGCCTCTTAGGCCTCTTGGCGGCAGCCATACCCTGTGTGCCACACGCATTGCTGAAAATGCGGGCCCTACAAGTGTGGCTAGACCAACAGACACCACCCGCCCGGCCTGGTCAAGCAGGAAAGGTTAGGATCGATTCAGAGTGCCTGAGGGCCCTGGAACCTTGGAGAGACTTGTCTGTTTTCGCGGAAGGGGTCCCGCTAGGTAGGGTGTCATCTCGTGTGGTCATCACGACGGACGCCTCAAAAACAGGATGGGGGACAGTCTGCAGAAATCAGAACGCCCGAGGCCTTTGGAATGAACAGGAAGTAAGATTACATATCAACTTCCTGGAATTGTTGGCCGTATTCCTGTCAGTAAAATACTTTTTTGGCAAAGGACTGATTGTAGGACAGCACGTCCTAGTGAAATCAGATAACAGGACCAAGGTGTCCTTCATCAACAGGGAGGGAGGGACAAGATCTCAAGCCCTCCTCGGACTAACGTAGAGGATGCTCACGTGGTGTGCTCCGAGAATATTGTCGCTCAAGGCGACTCATGTTCCCGGTGAACTGAATTATGGAGCGGATGCCCTTTTGAGGGCCTCTCGGCATCAGAATGGAGACTGAACCCACGAGTCGTGGAACAGGTCTGGTCACGATTTGGGAGAGCCTCAGTGGACCTGTTCGCTTGTAGAGCTAGCTCACAGTGTGACCTTTACTTCTCTTTGAAGGAAACAGATTGGCCAGCAGGGGTGCTGTACTATGCTTTTCCACCTGTCCCTCTGATCCAGGTGACACTGGAACGTGTACGTCAGGGAGCCCTCTCCCTGATACTGATAGCCCCCAGGTGGCCACAGAAACCATGGTTCCCGGAACTGATCTCAATGTTATCAGGTATACCATGGCAGTTGCCTTCTCACAGGGACCTGCTGACTCAGGCATGTGGGCAGCTTCTACACCCACGTCCGGAGCTATGGCGGTTTTCAGCCTGGCCACTGAAGGGAACTGGCTGAGGGCCTACGGTTGAATTGTTTTTTCTCCAAAAACAAACAGCAACAACATACACAAGGGAGTCCCTTGGTGTTTATGTTTACTTGGGAGATGTTCAGGGGATGTGTTCCCCTCTCCTTTAACAGGTCTCCAACATCAGGATGGGCCCCCTTTGACAGTCCTAGTAAGTTGTCTGTTCAAGGAGCAGATGAGGAACTCGTGCGTGCCCCTTGTATATATGAAATTCTTTCCCCTGGGGACCTGGAAGGTTACCCTGTGCTTGAACTGGGTTCTTTACCTCCACTTTGCCATCTGGTTGCCAGTGGTGTAAGGGGTCCCTTGCTCTTTTCCTCCTGCTTCTCAAAATTTCCAGGGAAAAAGGAGATATGTTCTTGTTTTTGATTTTGTACATCTACCTTGTGGTGTTTTGCTAGTTTTGATACTTTGCATTTCACTTTCTATTTCTCTCCTATGTTTTTTTTTTCTTTTTCTGTTGTTTGTTGTTTAAGGAAATTCTACCATTGCTGTTCATCATTCTTTAGTTTGTAGCAGGTCACTTTTGTAAATGAGCCCTCAAGGCTCAATGAGATTTACCTGACTAAATAAAGGTTGAATGAATGAAAAAAAGATGATGGGTAATCACACTAGCGGAGCACGCTTGTGCTGCCTCTAGCTGGTGTTTCATCAATGTGTCCAGTGGTAACATCAGGTTGATGTTTCTACATGTGGCGTTTTTCTTCTCAGGCTGTGCCCTCTACATAATAATAATAATAATAATGAATTCAATTTATAATGCACTTTTCATTAATAAAAATCTCAAAGTGCTGGATACATACCTTGTAGAGAGCGGCTGGGAAATGCCTGTCGTATTAAGGCAGATGTTCTCACATGCATTTTACTGAGCATTTCAAGGGCGTGAATGAATTACGTTCCCATAGCAATTATGTTGCACCGAGTGACTGACTGATAAGGGAACTGAAAGTTATGCACCATAACTCATGTTCCCTGAAGGAAGGGAACGAGGTGCAACATACCTGGCCCTTTCAACGCTGGAAGCTCGGTGAAGTGCATTTTGGAGAAAGCAGAATGGGCGTCCGCGTCTTAAATACCCAGAGGGTGGGGACTCTGGCGTGACGCTGACGCCCCGGCCGTAAAGGCGTGAGTGTATTCCTTCAGGTAATCGCACGGGGGCGCAAATTCCCATAGCAATTATGTTGCACCTCGTTCCCTTCCTTCAGGGAACATGAGTTATGGTGCATAACTTTCAGTTTTCTTACTGGTTAAATGATTCTCATGGTTTTTACATATGGGCGTTCAGGGCTGTACCTCAAAATGTTTTCTGTCAGCGTTGTGACTAGGGGTGGGCGATATGGCTCAAAAATTATATTGTGATATTTCAGAGCATTATCACGATAACGATAAATTTCGTGATATAACCCAAAAAAAAAACAGAAATCAAAATTATTTATTTGACAAAATTAATTTAACATGTTGCTTTGCAGTATTATAAAATTTAAAAAAACAAGAAGGGTTAATTTGACTGAAATTACTTTATTTAGTAAAGTATTCAGTCTCAAAGTATAAAAAAATCAAATAAAAATGCAAAGTGCAAGTGTAGTTTCCTAAAACATAACTAAATCACTCTCCAGAACATTCCACAATCCAACTCCCTGAATTGAGGTAGACCATCCCTTCAAGCTGTGATCAGCTGACCCTGAAGCTTGTGGTGTTTCAGCTTCATCTATTCATGCAGGAATGATTCATTTCTCTGACTGATCTGTCTTTATCACCTGCCTCTTGGTCCGTGGAGAGCCGCGCGTGTTTGTACCGACAGTTTTTAGAGAGGGAGACCAGCGTGCACCCGCTGCTCAGAGCGGGGTGGGGGAGAGACATTTGATCCTCTGTTCCTGCAGTAAGAGCAGGGGGAGAGAAGCTATGAGACGCGAGTTGTTTGTTTTTAGCATTTTAGCTAGTGGAGGGGAGGTGCGCAGTTCAGTTTGTTCGTTTGAAGCGCTCTGTTGTTAAGGGGGCGGGGCGCCCTGACGTATTACGTCATGAAATTTGCATATCATGATATAACTTTTTTGCCCGGGCAAGCTTTTTATACCGATAAAACCGGTAACGATATGATATGGCCCAGCTCTAGTTGTGACTAACATATTTATAGCGCACGTTGAAAACGCCCACAAGGACTCTGACTTTCTAAGGGAGAACTTATATTTTGAACATGCTCGAGATTGGAGCAAAAACCAGGAACAAGTCTGACTGTTGTTCATCAGCAGCTGCAACTCGGTGAAAAAACACCGGAAGAGTTTAAGTGTTTGTAGATCCCAGAGTCTCACCTGGTACTGTCGGTCACCTGGCTGGGTGTGGCAGCAGAATCCTTGGAGGAAGAAAGGGCGTCTTGACGAGGGCAGCGTGGATGTTTGCTGCGAGCGCTCAGGCAGGTCTGGAGACGCTCCGCTCTCTCCCGCCTCAAAGCCTCAACGCTCCGGCGGTGCCTAAGACAAATGGAAACGCCTGAACACCTGCACCATCAAAAACCTCACAGAATGAAAGCAGGTAGTGGATGATAGATCAGGTTCTTGGTCTAATCTTCAGCATACAATATTTTACTAACAGAAACTAGAAATAGTTTCAATAGTCACAGCTCAACAGTGAATAAGATATAGAAGTACTCAAGTCTGTTCTGCTACAGAGTCTTTCTATCCAAGATACTTAGTGCTTTACAACATCATGTGTCCTCATTTACCTCCACGCGTGTGTGTGCGTATGTGTGTGGTCAGGTGTGTGTGTGGTCAGGTGTGTGCTCACCTGTCGTGCAGCTGCTGTTTGGTTGGACCTGTGCTCAGTGGTCTTGGCTCTTCCTTGGAGCTTGGAGAGAGGATGTTCAGCAGAGCGTCCGTCTCTCCCAGCCCGTAATGGATCTTGGCCGCGGTCAGCTCCACGGTCAGCGGGGTCACACCTGTCCTCAGGTTGACGGTTGCCATCACTTGCTCTCTCTCCTGACGCAACTTCAATATCTCCACTGCTCTTCTGTCACTGGCCTCCAGGTTCAAAGCCAAGCTCCCCATCTCTCCACGCTCACGGCTCTGTTTGTTTGATCGTGGACGATGGCGGATGCCCGACCAGTTCGTGAACTTGTTGTGCAGGGGCAGATCCTCCGGGACTCCCTGATGGTCTTCTTGGGGGGACAAGCTGGGGCCAGGTTTGGTGTTGACAAGGACTTCTGTGTTGCACTCACTGGGTGTCAGTGACATCCGGTCATCCTCAGTGCAACGATCCACATAATCACCGGTGAAGTTGTGTTTATGAACAGCCATGTCTCTCACTGTGGGAGGAAAATGGTTCTGTGCTGTCCAGGTGCTCCACCTCTGGGAGGTCACCTGCCGTCTGGAGCTGCACTGGTCCAGATCTTTGTAGTCCACTTCTCTGTTGTCAGTGTCTGTGTATCTATCCAGTGATAACTGAGGAAGTAAAAAGCACTTTTCTGATCCTTGAGGACTTGAACACCTCACTTCACTCTCCCACTGGAGTGATCCAGTTTCTGATTTAGTGGAGGAAACGTCACAGAGCAACCTGGGACTTGGACCGTCACCTGAAGCAGAAAGAACAGCAGGGCTGTCGTCCTCTGAGCGATGCCTTGGATCATTACGGTTTGAACGAGAGCACGTTGATCGTTGTCCTTTATGTCTTAGCTGGAATCTTGTGCCCAAAGCAAGAATGGGAGACGATGCACGGTCTGTGTAGGTCTGTGTAGACTTTTGAAGAAATGCAGATGAGCGTTTTGATGAATCAGGGCTGAGAAGTTCCTGACAACGCTTTTTCGACAATCTGGTGGGAATTTCAGACATGGCTACAGTTCTGCAGCCACAGGAATCAGGAGTGCTAGACCTTAAGGGTTGAGACGAAGATGCTGTAACACGTCTGTGACGATCAGCTGCAGGTTTGGAGTCAACCACCTCAGACCTGTTCAGCCTCAGGGTTGGTACGCTCAGCATCTTCTCATCTGTGTGATGGTCCATTACAGAGTCTGCATTCTGTTCTTCAGAGACTCGGACATCCTCAGAACCGATCACTGTCACAATCACGTTAATGCGATGAGACTTGGGTTGCTCTCTGTGTGTTGGATGAACACCAACCTCAGTGGTCCCTTCAGTCTGAATCCCAACATCTAAGCTGGTTTTAGGTGAGCAATGCCGGTTCATAGATTCATCGTAGGAGATGCCGATGCTCCTTGAACTAGACTTGCTAACGTCACCTGTCCTCATTCCCTGAATGTCTCCCAGCAGGTCTGAAGTGCTATCGATTAGCTTGGTGAGGTGTGCAGAAATGTTCTCCATACTGGCCCAGGTTGGAGATCCTTTAATATCCACGTTGTTTCTCTGAGACGAGCAGACATCAACGCTGCACCTTCTTTGACGAAGGTTCCTCTTCGACGCACCACACTCAGTTTGAGTACTGTGTTCGCATGTTCTCCTCTTGCTCCTCTGTGCCTGTGCTCTCCTCATTTTGGACTCTTGCTCAGAATAAACGAGCATTATTTCATCCACCTGACTGGAGCTGGCCCCAGCAGCCTCAGTGCCTGAAGAACTGCTCTTAACTGAGCAGCCGTGAGTGTCCTCAGATGATCTTTTATAATCCTCTATGCTACTAAGTGTACTGGAAAGCCCCTTGCTGGTTGCATATGCACTCAGGTGGGAGTTAAAAGGAGAATTGTGTTTGTTCAAGCCGTTTTCGGCGCTGCAGCATCTCGTCATGCGTCTTTCAGAGTTGTTCAAAAGTGGACATTTAGAAGACAGGTCAGCAACGCTGCCAAACTCTGGGCTCTTGTGTTGGTTCCAGTCACCGTGTGGCCACTGGTGGACGTACGGGTTAATGTCACTGGAAGCAAAATGAAACCAGGAGCCGCTTCTCTTTGCACACAGGTCGTCTCTTTCTGGATCTGCTACGTGCATTTCTTCTCTGGGACACAAGGTGAGTTGTTTTGTGATGTAAGCATCTACGTTTCCAAAGTTTCCATCAGATGTTGCCATTTTAGATTTGCTTTCTGACCCTGAAGAAGACAGTTCTTCATGGCTACTTCTTGCCCGCCTGATGTCTGGTTTACTGTTACTAACCCTTTGAGGTATCAGCGTGCTGCCACGCAACACACTGTTCTCCTCTTCATCCTCCTCCGATGACGAGTTAGAAGTGGGACAAGTCTTTCTGAACTTCGTCTTGACCTTTTTATCCTTCACAGCAGGATTCTCTGCGGTAACAACAGTTGGGTTTACTGTGGTCTCCTTGGACGTTACGTAGCTACAGCCATTCTGAATTAAACTGAGTTTTCCAACTGAAGAAATACATTTAGAGGTAACACCCTCTGAGCAAGTTTTATCTTGCTGCATGAAGCTGCAGGTCCTAACGCCTTTGTCACTTTTCTTCTCGCAAGTTTTCACAAGCTCACTGAGGTTGCAGCGTGAACTGGATGGATCTGGGCATTTTTCACTGTAGTTCAAGTTGACCACACGAGTCTGAGCGAAGTTCTGTAGAAACATCTGCTGACAGCTGAGCTGATCGTGGGCTGTGACGGAAGGTTTGACTTGTGCACCAGAGTCATGTTCAACACGGATGCAGAGGCGCTCATCTGCTTTCAGCTCATGCCGCCCCCCTTCAGGGGTGGATGTGGCAGGACTAGTTTGGAAGTGCTGAATCATCTTTGGTGAGTCTTCTTTGCATAAATGATGGTTTATTTTTCTACAGGCATCTTCTGAAGCAAGGCAGCCACAGCCATGAGGGTGACTGCAGGCCCAAGGTGTTTCACAAGACTTATGATGAAGTCCTGGACCTGGAGGCTGAGCCTGAAGTTGGTCTATGTGATCAGCTTTAACATGAGGAACATCTGGACTGGTCTGAGGAACATCTGGACTGGTCTGGCTGTTCAAGCATTGGGAACAAATATCTTTGGTGACCAGATGAAGTGGGAATGCTACTTTGTGTTCATCTCCTTTGTATACGTCTCGAGGTAGATTGGGTAGACTCATTGGGTTTTCTTGAGAACTGAAACATTCAAGTCTGGCTTTCAGCTCAACTGGCATGTCTGGTGTTAACTGCTCAGTTGTGACTGATGCACTGTTGCTCATCACCGTCTCCACTGAAAGAACTTTGCAGAAGTCCATTCCTTCGTTCATGTCATTAACGTCAACTGTCAGCTGTTCTTCTGTCCACTTGTCTCGATCAAAGCTAACGCAGCACGCAGACGTCAACGCATTCAGACTTTGACTCCGGCCCTTTGGAGCACCATGTCTGCAAATCCCTGATGGCGTCATGTGCTCTTTCACTACTTCAGAGATCCTCAGGTCGATAGCGCTACAAATGGCATCCGACTTGCACGTGTGCTTTGCACAGTCCCGACGCGCTCTGTGGCTTTCAGTTGGACACTTTCCATTTGCTGTTTGTTTGAAGCCTTTCTTGTGCGCTCCATGTTCACCTTCAGTTAGCTCCTTATCATACTGTGAACTCTCATCTTCGTGTTTAACCAGATGATGGAAGACCTGCCCACTTGGCTCCTGGTCTTTGCTCTTGGTTTCAGATGCAGCATCGTCTGTAACACAAACCGGTTTGACAACACACTCTTTGTTTGCAGAGACACTTCTGTTCTTTTGGTCCTCAGGCCAAACACCTTCCATCAAGTCACCTGGTGTCCTGGAGAAAGTTACAAAGTCCTTGTTGTCGCTTCGTTTTGGTACTTTTTGGTCTCTCATAAATGCAACTTTATGGTCTTTGCTCCTCTTTCTGGAAGTTTTACAAGCCCGTTGAACACTTTCCTGCTGCGGAGAAACAAGCAGCTCAAGGTTTTCATCCCATTTAACTGGTGCACACTCTGCTTTTGTAAAATAACTGTCATCATCTCTCAGATCTGGTGTTTTCTTTTTGGTGGAAGATCTGAGCAGATGTAAGGCAGGAGGCATCTCGTCCTGCATTTTAACACAGCTAGCACTTAGAGATGGACAACTTGTGCTGCACGTTTCAATAGATATTATGTCTAAAAGCTTCACATCATGGACATCTGCAGATGCATGAGATCTATCTGATGTTGCTCGGGGGGGCTGGGACACGTCTGCAAGTGAGACAGTTTGATCTGAGGCAGGTAGCGTTGTGTTTGTGTGCAACTGCTCTTTAAAGCAGGTTGAGTCCTCGTGGTTACCTGAGTTCAGGATGTGTCCTGAAGCTCCATGAGCCTTTGACTCCCCTGACATGTCACGGTTATTTTTTAGAGTATTTAAACCCACAGTGCTGGTGGATGTAGAGCCATTACTTCTAGATCCACTCTGAGGGTTTGAGAGACTCGTTCCAGTGAGAGTGCTGCTGCTCTCAGCATGTCGGAGCATTATTTGTTTCGGTAAGGGCAGAGAATCCCCGTGAACTCTTGGCCTTTCAGCTGCCTCTGCAGAGGACCAGGTATCACTGAGGACCTGAAGGTTTTCTGGCTCCTCCACGCTGCTGAAAGATCGAGGGACGCTGGTCGAAGGGATCAGCATGTTCCCAAACTCTTCTGTCAGTGTATCTACAGTGTCTCTGCTTCTGGAATCTGCTACTAATGAGATGTGAGAAGAGGACCTCCAAGCTGGATCAACTTGTTTTGTCTTTGAGGAGGTTTGCTGGCTCCAGTAAACTTCTTCTGGGGCTACAGGAAGTTTCTGACAGCAGGGCTCTGTAGTTGCACTTCTCTGTTCAGATGAAAGACCAAAACGTGTCACCAAAGAGTAAACTGGCATTACTGCTCGTCTACATCTCTTCACTGTTGACAGTTCTCCACTGTTCCCCACCGCTAAGGAATCTTTAGACATTTCGCTGTCTTCGCTCTCTGCATCACTTGTCTCCTCATGTCTCAGCTGCTCTGCTAGAGCCGTTGCGTAAGCAGAAGACAGAGAATCAGTGGAGAACAGGCTCTCGCAGTCGGACGCTCCATCGTCCCTTTCTAACTGCTCAACCCATCGGACCAGTCCCTGCTGGTGCTCTATTGAGGAAACGTTTATGTCCAGTAGAGCGTCTGTGCTGCACCACCGTCGCTGTCTGTGGCTCTCAGCATCAGTCCTCTGATCAAGCTCCTCACATGAGGCAGCTGCTTTAATGGCACCTTTATTTATTTCAATATCTTTAAGACGTTGATTTCCTTTTGGTCTCCAGTGAAATTTACTTGCTATCCTGCCAAGAGGCTGAAGGACTCGTCGTCCCTTTACGCCTGATGGTGGTTTCCTGAAAACTTTGGACAGAGCTGTTTTTAGTTTGGCTCCCGTGGAATGAGAACGAGACTTGCTGATGGCTGCCAGATCATTCTTATCTGCATGAAAAAAGTTTTTATCATTTATAGAAGAGCTCTTTGTGAAGCCAGGTTCACGAGCTTTGGTTGTTTGTTTGTTTTCCTTGTTGGCTGGCGGTGACGTAGTGGGAGGAGGACATTGTAGCATTGATGTCGTGTTCTGGTCCAATCTGTTCGGAAGCAAAAAGTTTCCATTTGCCAGCAAAGGCTTTCGTCCCAACTGTTCAAGATGTGGCTGAGCTTGTGATTCCTCTTTGGTAGTTTGTTTGACACTTTCATAGGACAGATGGTTCCCACAGAAGACAGAACCAGAACAACTTGGGGTTTGTTCATGACAAAGACATTCATCTGAAACCCACTTTCTACCGCCATCAGAATTACATGTAGTGGATGAGTTTAAGGTCCGTTCAGTGGATTTGTTTCTCTTCAGGAAGTGTCTATTGATGAGAAAAAAATAAAATACACATTTAGGATATGTTAATTTCACTGCAAATATTTATATATGAAGCACAGATTGTAAAACAAAGTATTAAGGCCACTCAGAAGAAAAAAAAGAAGACTTTTTCATTTATTTCAGGAAAATGTCACAATGTTGGATAAACTACAATACTGCATGTTATTTTGTAGTTATCCCAGGAAGGGAGCTCTACCAACCAACCAACCAACCAACCAACTTAACACTAACCCACCAACCAACCAACCAACCAAATTAACACTAACCTACCAACCAATCAACAACAACCAACCAACCAACCAAATTAACACTAACCTACCAACCAATCAACACCAACCAACCAACCAAATTAACACTAACCTACCAACCAATCAACACCAACCAACCCACCAATCCACCAACCAACCAACTTAACCTTAACTAACCAACCAACCAACACCAACCAACTTAACCCTAACCCACCAATCAACCAACTTAACCCTAACCCACCAACTCAATAGCCTAACCCACCAACCAGCCAACTTAACCTTAACCCACCAACCAACACCAACCAATCAACCAACTTAACCTTAACCTACCAACAAACACCAACCAATCAACCAACTTAACCCTAACCCACAATACCCTAACCCACCAACCAGCCAACTTAACCTTAACCCACCAACCAACACCAACAAATCAACCAACTTAACCTTAACCCACCAACCAACACCAACCAATCAACCAACTTAACCTTAACCTACCAACCAATACCAACCAATCAACCAACTTAACCCTAACCCGCAATACCCTAACCCACCAACCAGCCAACTTAACCTTAACCCACCAACCAACACCAACCAATCAACCAACTTAACCTTAACCTACCAACGCAATACCCTAACCCACCAACCAACCAACTTAACCCTAACCCACCAACCAACACCAACCAACTTAACCCTAACCCACCAACTCAATACCCTAACCCACCAACCAACCAACTTACCTTAACCCACCAACCAACACCAACCAACCAACTTAACCCTAACCCACCAACTCAATAGCCTAACCCACCAACCAGCCAACTTAACCTTAACCCACCAACCAACGCCAACCAACCAATCAACCAACTTAACCTTAACCTACCAACGCAATACCCTAACCCACCAACCAACCAACTTAACCTTAACCCACCAACCAACACCAACCAACCAACTTAACCCTAACCCACAACCAACCAACCAACCAACCAACCAACCAACAAACCAACAAACCAACCAACTTAACCCTAACCCACCAACCAACCAACAAACCAACCAACTTAACCCTAACCCACAAAACAACCAACCAACCAACCAACTTAACCCAAACCCACAACAAACCCACCAACCAACAAACTAATCAACAAACTAACCAACCAACACCAACCAACTTAAACCTAGCTCACCAACCAACCCACCATCCAACCAACTTAACCCTAACCCACCAACTCAATACCCTAACCTACCAACCAACCAACTACAGTAAACCCTAACCCACCAACCAACACCAACCAATCAACCAACACCCACCAACCAATTTAACCCTAACCCACCAACCAACCCTCATATAAATGGGGAAAAAATAAAAAATGTAAACAACTTCACCTATTTAGGTGTTACCCTTGACTCAAACTTGAATTTCAGAAACCATGTAAAGAAACTGCGCAACTCTTTAAAATTTAGTCTGGTGAACTTCAGGTACATACGAGGATCTCTTACTACTGAGGCATCATATATGTACTTAAACTCTATGATTTTCTCGCGTTTTCTGTATTGCATGACTAGCTGGTCACAGGCTAGTAAAACAGCTCTAAAGCCTCTTGAATCAATGTTCAAAAGTGCAATAAAAATTCATGATAGGAAATCCAGACAATATCACCACTGTCATATTCTTTTCAAATATGATCTTTTAAACTTTGACAATTTAATATTTCATGCAAATATTTGTCTACTTTTTAAAATCATCCATGGTATGGCTGCTCCTCCTCTAAGAAGGTTTGTCATATTGAACTCAGAAAAAACAACTCGAGTCACAAGGGCGACCTCTAGAGGAGAGTGCAGCATCCCTAAATGTAGGACCTCTTTTGCTAAATCCGTCTTTTCTGTTGTTGCCATGAGTCAGTGGAATATTCTGCCTACTGAGATTATAAAATGTACAAGTTTCCCAACGTTTGCACATCTGACAAGGAAATGGCTTTTATCAAAGCAGGTTTGCACCCACCAGTGATGACTGTGTGTGAGTGAAAGTACAGTTTGTAGGTTTGTTTGAAGAAGTGTGATTATGTATATATGATGTGTGTGTGTGTGTGTGTGTGTGTGTGTGTGTGTGTGTGTGTGTGTGTGTGTGTGTGTGTGTGTGTGTGTGTGTGTGTGTATGTGAACAAACTGGTAGTGCGTGTGTGTGTGAGAGAACTGGTGAAATTTTGAAAGTTTTTTATGTATGGTATATTTGAGGGGCGAGGTATGATATGTATGTATATATTGTGTCTGTATTTGTGTTTAATGGTTTTCTCATCCACTTACAAAAATCCGTTACTCTTGTTAAACATCAACCTGTCCGGGGACTACAGGCGGAAATTAGTATTATTACTATAACCTGGCACAATGCATCTTTCCTGTTTTTGTAGGTCAATGTATTGTTGTGCACTGTCCCTGAGAAAACAAATAAATCATCATCAAATCATCATCAAATCATCATCAACCCACCAACCAACTTAACCCTAACCCACCAACCAACCAACAAACCAACCAACTTAACCCTAACCCACCAACCAACCAACAAACCAACCAACTTAACCCTAACCCACCAACCAATCAACCAACCAACCAACCAACCAACCAACTTAACCCAACCCCACAACAAACCCACCAACCAACAAACTAACCAACCAACACCAACCAACTTAAACCTAGCCCACCAACTAACCCACCCACCAACCAACTTAACCCTAACCCACCAACCAACACCAACCAATCAACCAACACCCACCAACCAATTTAAAGGTCCACTGACATGATTTTTTTACTATTCATAAAATTGCTCAAAATATATATATTTTATCATTTAAATATGTTCGTTTTTGTAAACAAAATGATAAATCACTTTAATTTTGCTTTAAAAGTGATTTTGAACTTCAAGCTGTGTTTAATCGTGGGAAATCCCATTACACCCAACTGCACCATCTGTGACGTAGTGAGAGGCAGAGGGCTCTGGTCTCTTTAATAGCGGACAATTTAAAACCGATGAATTTATCAATCTATGTGAAGATTTGAGCTATTTGTCTTCATTTTGGGAAGCAGAAAATAGTTTGGGTGATGGAACAAGAAACAACAGGATCTAATTTAGGTCTGATGCTGTATCAGACTTACTTTCATGTGGAGCTGCTCACACCCGCGCACTGTGACAAGCCCAGAGCTCTCTGCACACTATGTGACAGATGGTGTGTTTGGGTGTGTTATATGAAATATTATTTTATAAATATTTTATGAATTAATATTCATAAATCTTTTATGAAATATTATTTATGCAGGATCGAGAGAGGTCGGCAAAAACCCTCAAAAGAATTTACAAATTCAAGAGACTTCACACAGGACACTATTCTCTGCTTAAAACAAATACTCTTTAATTTACCAGAGAAAATCAATAGCAAGCAAGCCAGAAGCAGACAAGTGACACACTTTCATCTCAAAACTTCATACAATGATTAATGCTTAAACAAAGATTTCTTACCATTTGACAGTGTGGATTGGGAGAGCCGTTTCAATCCCGAGGCAGAATTAGCATTAAACAAACACGGACGATTACTTTCATCGCCAGTAGACTCTCAACTCTGGGAGCTCAGCCTGTCTCTTTTTATCCCTTTAGATAAGGATTGCTTGCAAAACAGATTTTGGCCAGGCTCTTTCCACAAGCAATCACCCAGTATCAACAGGAACTGGACATTATCTTTAGGAACTAGAGTACCGTTGGAACAAAGCTTCCGGAGATGACTTGATCAATACTGACTATTCCTGTGATGATGAAATCAGCACAGTTTAACTTCTTATCTCCCAGCTCCCCGGTTATGACAGACAGGAAAATCACACACAATGTCTGAATGTTTCAGACTTTTTTAGACTGATCAGAGAACAAACTTATTTATTCATTATTCAGGGTGTAATAGGATTTCCCATGATTAAACACGGCTTGAAGTTCAAAATCACTTTAAAAGCAAAATTAAAGTGATTTATCATTTAGTTTGCAAAAACGAACATATTTAAATGATAAAATATATATATTTTGAGCAATTTTATGAATAGTAAAAAAATCATGTCAGTGGATCTTTAACCCTAACCCACCAATCAACTAAGGGTAAAGGATAAAGGCCTTGCTCAAGGGCCCAGAATGGGGCTAATGAGGGTGGAGACAGGTGTGGGTGTTTCATCTTTTCCACCCATATTTTGATTTTAAAGTCAGCTGGGGGATTCAAACTAGCGACCTTCCGATCATGAGTTTGGTTCTTTAACCTCTGTGCCACCACTTCCTGCACTTTTGTAGGTCATATATATTTTTACTTTTTTATGCTAATATTTATGCTTTTCTCTATTAATTGTTACATTTTTGTTGATATGTACTTTTTCCCACTTTTTTCTGTCAATGCTATTTTTAATTTCTGTCAAAAGAAATTTCAGAAAATTTATTGACAATAAAATTCACATTTTTATTTACTCTCAAATGTTTAATATGAAAACCCAACCTCTTCAAGAGTTTTTTTCCTTCTGAGGGGTCCTAATAATCAAAAACAACGGTTGTCATTAGATTCAGTGTGTTTGACCTGAAGATGGGAGTGCGCTGTGGGTAGAGCCGGGACAAAAGATCTGATGAAAACGAGTGTCTTCGCTGAATGTATGAGTTGTCTTCAAGCTTTAAGGGCGATCCCATGTCAGGGACATCTGGGCTGTCTGGCCCAGGAGGCAGACAGTTCTCCAGCTGCTGTAACTTCCTCTTAGCATCCAGCAGATGCTGCTTGTTGGTAATTTTCTTCAGCTGGTAGAGCAACTTTTTCCGAAAGATGCGACTCTCAGCTCGACAAAGGGCGTGATGCTTTAGCAGCTCATCCTGGACTGCTTTCTTCCAGACCCGCACCACATGGGGTGGATAATCCAAGCTAAGGCCTTCCTGACTGACAGATACCTGACTCGTTAGCTTCTCCAGAAGCGGAGCAGGAAGGAAATCTGCTTGAACTCCAGAATCCTTGGAGACGCTCTGTTCTGCTGCTTTCAGGCGACGTTTCTCCTGGAAAATCCACTGCTGGACTGGGGAGAGAAAGAAAAAAAAACATTAGCATTAGCTAACTTTAGATTACTATAACATGTGTCAAATGGATACATTTTCTACTCAGTGCCACTTCAACTTAGCATACCGCTCGCCTCCTTTAAAGCTAAAGTTTTAAACTAAGATCGTCTGATTTGGTAAAACTTTCAAAAGTAAACAATCTCATTCATTACAGTTTTATAACCTTTAATTATACAGGTAGTTTCTTTGAGTCACAAGGATCCACCCCCATGAGAGACGTGTATTGGGCAGCTCTGTGAGCGCCCAGTTGTGATGAGGTGAAATGAGCTCGTTGGTCTGTCAAAATAAAAAAATACTTCAAGTAGCCGCAGCATTGTTAAAGCTGTGGGGCTCAAAATGCGTGAAAAAAGTAGCAGGTTATAGTCCGGAAACTACGGTAATTCAATATCCTTCAAACTGACTCATGTTTGCATTTTTAAAGTCAATTAGCTGTGGCAGCCATCTTGAACACTCATACAAAGTCATGGGCAGAACAATATTGCCTGTTTTTGCTCTTGGGCAGCAGGAGATTATTTTTTCAACTTTATCTTTATTTGGCAGCAGGAGATTTGAACGTAAAAATGGAAGTGAACAGAATGACTCACTTTCAGCATGGCTCTGCTGCAGGCACGCCTGCTCCCTTGCCAGATCTTTCTCCCCCTGCTTCTGCTCAGCTTGAATCTCCTGCCGCAGACTCTCCACGTAGCGCGTCTGCTCCTCCAGCTCCTGGACGGGAGCGCAGGAGACGCCCAGCTGCTGCGGGAGCTCCAAACTACTGTCCAGACAGGAGCATGACCCACAGACGAGAGACACGTGAATGAAAAGGCAACAAAAAAACTATTGTCCTACCTGAAGCAGCTCATGGAGCAGCTGAACGCTGCTGTTGGCAGTCACTAAGCAACATCTGTAAACAGCTGGGACTGTCATGAAAAAACAGCCCCCACCACAGGAAAACACTCTGCTCTATAAATACTCATGAACTCTATAAAATATATAGGTTGTGAGTTGGACTTAAATTTAGCAGAATAGTGAAATGATGTAACAAAAGTTCAGTTTTTTATGTTTGTATGTACTTCTCAGGACTCGGAGCAGAAAAATCATGGAAGATGTTGGTGGAGACGCCTTCACTGGCCTGAAAACACAAATCAACAGCTGGCATCATCTTCTGATTAAACTTTATTAAGAGCATCTTGTTGTTTGCAGGTGAGCAGCACACACCCGCCTGCGCTCCCGAAGGACCGCTGCCTCTGCCGGGTGGTTGAAGCGGAACTTGTGCACTCCTCCCAGGGTGATCACTGATCCTGGAGACACACAGGTGCATTGTGGGTCACGTGCTGAGCTCAGCCCGATGCCTGGACGACGGCACTGTGTCTGCTTGCTGCTGTTAGTGAGGGAGGGGGTACTTCTAATAGTGTGTGGCTGTTTGTGAAGTTTATCTTCAAAAAGATGGGGGTAAGTGTGTGTGAGAAACATCATGTGGAAATGTAGATTATAGCAGATTTACATACATGTTACATGTTGAACAAATGACTACACCATGTTCTAAAATATGAACAATCAGCTGATGAACACGGACCTACATCCTATCTTACATCAACCTAACTGAAGCCAGGACTAATTCTTTTATTAGGGTTTGACTTTATATTCTTTAATTATTTTCTGACTTCTTAAATCACATTTTGTTCATTTTTTTATGTTTGTCATTTGTAAGAATTTAAAACTTTTTTTGTTTTGTTTTGTTTTGTGGGGGGCAGATATTATTTCTGCTTTGGTAACTGGATTTGTTCTGATAAGACATTAAAATATTCAGCTACATTTTAGTTTCCAGTGCAAAATACCAAGTCTGTGTCTTCTGAATGGAAAACAAGCAGAGAAGGAAACAGAACATTTGAAATTGTTTGTTATCTGAGTTCTATTTCTTCCCTACTGACCGCCAGAGGGCGGTGCTGACAGCGCTGAATGTTTCCTTCACGCATGCGCTGTTCGAGTGAAGACACCAACGTCACACCGTGTGTGACCGGATGAGCAATCAGAGGCTACAGCCAAGCGCCATCCGCGGCTCTGCTCCTTTTTCTTCTCGCGTGCGTTCGATCCAAGGCTTCAGGCCTTTAGATTTTCTTTTCCCACTGTCGCTGGAGGCCCGGCCGCCTGTCGGCTGGAGCCACATGTTCGCCCTCCGAGGGCCGCGGCGGTTTAACCTTCATCAAGGTATTTCATTTCGGCTGCGGTGGCTTCGCCCCACTCCCACCACAGCATTGATTACTGTGATTCAACTGTGGTGAGTAGCTTTTGCTTATTTCGTGGCACCGCCGCTTGTGGAGGCTCCGTCCGCCTTGTGTGAGGCTACCGTGTGGATTCGACACGTAAGTAGTCTTTACTTTGTTGACTTGCTTCTGTTGCCATTGTTGCGGCTCTGTCCGCTTTATGAGGCAATTTCCAACGACACGTGAGCATTACGTAGCCAGCCGTGTTCTGGTCTTGTTCTCTAAGTTGGAGGGTCAGCGCTTGCCCCCTCTTATCAATTACTTTTGCTAGCCTCGTTGAGGTTTTGGCCTTGTGTTCTGTTGGTGAAGGTTAGCGTTTGCACCCTCTTCCAAAGTTTTTTTCGCCAACCTTGTAAACGGTTGGACTGCACTAGCGGTGCTAGCCTCTCTCGGCTTGGCCTTGTTTTCTACTAGTGAGGCGGGCATTGTGCCTCCCATATCACCTTTTTTTATTTATTTATTATTTTTTGCATTTTTGGGCTCTAGTGGCCTTTATTGTAGAGGATGAGGGCGAAACGGGTAGAGAGAGGGGAGAGACACTGCAGAAATAGCTCGTCGGGTCTGGGACGCGAACCCGCAACGCCTGCAGAGAGGCCCAGCCTCAGAACATGTGCCGCGCGCTTATCCCCCACACCAAAGGAGCGGCACTCCCATATCACCTTTTACCAGCATCTTGACAGCCAGGTCCAACTAGACTTACTAGATCTGATCTTGAATTAATTGGTGAAGGTGTATATTTGCGCCCCAATCATTCTCACCGGCATCATAGCGTTTAGGCTGTGCTAGGCTTACTAGCACTGACCTTGTATTTGATTGGTGAAGACGTGCGTTTGTTCACCCTCCGTGATGTCCCGGTGGTGTTAGGGCAATTATTTGATTCGGCTTCCTTGGACTCATCGGCTACATCTGGACCATAGAAAGTACATCTGGACTATATAAAGTACACCTGGACTATAGAAGTACACCTGGACTATAGAAGTACACCTGGACTATAGAAAGTACCCCTGGACCATAGAAAGTACATCTGGACCATAGAAAGTACATCTAGACCATAGAAAGTACATCTGGACTATATAAAGTACACCTGGACTATAGAAAGTACCCCTGGACCATAGAAAGTACATCTGGACCATAGAAAGTACATCTGGACTATATAAAGTACACCTGGACTATAGAAAGTACCCCTGGACCATAGAAAGTACATCTGGACCATAGAAAGTACATCTGGACTATATAAAGTACACCTGGACTATAGAAGTACACCTGGACTATAGAAAGTACCCCTGGACCATAGAAAGTACATCTGGACCATAGTAAGTACATCTAGACCATAGAAAGTACATCTGGACTATATAAAGTACACCTGGACTATAGAAGTACACCTGGACTATAGAAAGTACCCCTGGACCATAGAAAGTACATCTGGACCATAGAAAGTACATCTGGACTATATAAAGTACACCTGGACTATAGAAGTACACCTGGACTATAGAAAGTACCCCTGGACCATAGAAAGTACATCTGGACTATATAAAGTACACCTGGACTATAGAAGTACACCTGGACTATAGAAAGTACACCTGGACTACAGAAAGTACACCTGGACTATAGAAAGTACATCTGGACTATAGAAACTACACCTGGACTATAGAAAGTACATCTGGACTATAGAAAGTACATCTGGACTATAGAAACCACACCTGGACTATAGAAAGTACACCTGGACCTGTCATTCTGTGTCTGTTTCCACTTCCTGTCCTCTCAACCAGTCAGTTGAAGCACATGGACGCTCGTCCTGAGCCTGGTTCTGCTGGAGGTTTCCTCCTGTTTAAAGGGAGTTTTCCTTTCCACTGCCTCCTTTGTGCTTGCTGAGGATGAGAGACTGTGACGAAGTGAAGATTCAACACAATCTGCTGCTTCCTATAGAGAACTTTTTCTAATTGTTGTTTTTTATGTGAATGTTTGTGCTCAGAGCTCTGAGACAACTTCTGTTGTGACTTGTAGCTATAGACATAAAGTGAATAGAGACAAACTGACCTTGAGCCAGCCTGCAGGGCTCAGTGATCTCTCTGTGGTCGAGCAGGCAAACGGAGCCCGGCAGCGGTCTGAGCGTTACCACCCCCCCGTGGTTTTCAATCTCGCAGCTGGCACCGCCCTGCAGGACTACAAATGGTAAATGGAGCTTATTTATATAGCACTTTCCAGCCCCCTGTGAGGAGCCCCAAAGCACTTTACAATACCAGCCATCCACCCATTCATACACACATTCATACACCGGTAGCGGCGACTGCCATGCAAGGCGCCTTCCAGTTCTACCGGGAGCAACTCGGGGTTAAGTGTCTTGCCCAAGGACACAACGACACATGGTGTGGGGAACCGGGATTCGAACCTCCAACCTTCCGATCGGGGGACGACTGCCATTACCACTACACCACGGCCGCCCCTAAGACATCTCAGATATAGATTCATACATTTGGATGGAGAACTCTGGCTGATGCAGCTGCTCAACAAATTCAGAACTCAGTGCAGCATTTAATGAAAGTTTGAGCACATTTCATGGCACATTGTACAAACGGCAAGAATGTCGGTTTATTTTCTCTATCGACTGAGTAACCCTGACAGAACTGTCAACGTCCTGCCTTCACAAACTGGAGAACAGTTGCATTTCTTCCAGGACTGCTGTCGTTTCTGTAAATCTCAAACTACTAGTTTGTAGAGTTGTAAAAATACCTATATGTGGTTCATCAAATTGGTCCGGGGGCCCAATGTGGGTAACTCCTTCCTGTAGCAAAAACAAACAAGAACTTTGTGTTAAAATCTATATTCATAACCCACATAGAACAACATTTAAAGGGGGTTATTTTTAAAGGATTGAGTGCATATGTTTTAGGATACCATCAAGTCAAACACTACAACATATAGAGCTGGGCAACGAGCCATCACTGATCCAACAACTGACAACAGGTGTGCACAGGTGTGTTGAAGCCGTTTTATTAAACTGCCCATCTATAATGGTCAGCAGCCCCCTGCTGACCCCTCATCTACTCACATCACTGCTCCTCATGCCATGTTTCTGTTTCCCTGCTGTGTTTTGTCTATCACCCATCCTCCAGCTCAAGCCTGCTCCCTTTATTCCATTCCCTTTTATCCACAGTAATCAGCCTTCATTCCTTGCACCTGTTCAGCTCCCTATGTAAAGGCCGAGATACACTGAAGCAGACTCCGTATACGCGCGTATGCGCGCATATTTTGTGCGCATGTTTTCGCTTCTATACTTTCAGAAACTATCAGCTTTCAAACGCTCGCGTTCTCCTTGTAATATGAGCAGCTGAGCACGGAGGGGATTCAACTGAGCTCGCTGATTGGTCACTTTGACACGCCTACTGAAATGATTGACAGATTTCAGTCAGCTCAAAGTGAAACCTATCATGAGCAGCTCGCTGAAGACCGCGGCGGTGTTCATGCGGTGTTTCTACTATATATGTTATAAAAAGTTCTCTCAGAAATAAAAATAATAACAGGGAGTGCTTTTCCTGCAGCACACAGCCCACCAGGGAATATATAAAACATCGCGCACCCAGGTAGGACCTGAATTCATTCATTTCATTCATCGAGTGAACGGAGGAAGAAGCGGTTACTTGACTTTAGGCAAAAAAACAAAAGAAAAGGCCCGATCAGCGATAAAAAAGAGGAATTTATTTCATTTGTGTAACATACAAAACAGTCCGGCGCCGGGGAAGTTTAGGTCAGACACCGCGCATCGCGTATGCGTAGTAAAAAAATACTTTTGCGCGTACTTGCCCTGAGGGGCTACGCGGGGCTACGCACGCTTTTGCCACAGCGTACGTACGCTGCGTATAGGCGTATCGTGAGGACGCTCGAGTGTATCTCGCCCTTAAGCTCCATGTCCACACCAACCAGTGCCGAATCATTATACCTTCCATGGTCCCTAACACCAGGCCAGTCATAGTTCCATGTTCATGCCTGATGATCACGTCTTGTCTTTTGGGTTTACCACCTTAACATCTGTACCTTGGATTCTTCGTCCGCCTGCCCCTTCCTGGTTTTTGGGATTCTGCTTTCTGACTAAGGTACCAACTCAGCCTTCTGCCTCCTCGACCACGACTCATGAATCACCCTTTCTGGATTATTATTGGACCTCTGTCCCCCTGTGCCTGAACACCGCTTGTTTATACAGTATTGGATGACGCTCATCTCAGTCTTGCAGCTGCTCTGTTCATCTGCCATGACATCATCACTACTGTTCTGACGTCATCACTACTGTTCTGACATCATCACTACTGTTCTGACATCATCACTACTATTCTGACGTCATCACTACTATTCTGACGTCATCACTACTGTTCTGACGTCATCACTACTGTTCTGACGTCATCACTACTGTTCTGACGTCATCACTACTGTTCTGACATCATCACTACTGTTCTGACGTCATCACTACTGTTCTGACATCATCAC
>JBBPBX010013657.1:38446-52039 GCA_038048925.1 Garcialebias charrua
CTTCACTGACAGGAATGAGGAAATGGATTTGTCACGACTCACGAGCGAATTAAATCATGTCCAACGTGGCTGCGTGAACCTCTGCTGATTTCAGGGTGTGTTTGTGTTGTTGGACGAGTGATTCATGGTTTTATTATATTTTTTAGAACGTTATATTAACATATAATCACAGAACTTCGCAGCGCAGAGACAGGACATGTAGTGGGGGCGGAGCATTCCAGACATACCAGACCTGCACTGACAGACATGAGGAAGTCACGAGCGAATTAAATCATGTCCAACGTAGCTGCGTGAACCTCTGCTGATTTCTGCTGGTTTTTGTGTTGTTGGACAAGTGCTCCATGGTTTTATTATATTTTTTAAAAACGTTTTATTATATAATCACAGAACTTCGCAGCGCAGAGACAGGACATGTAGTGGGGGCGGAGCATTCCAGACATACCAGACCTGCACTGACAGACATGAGGAAGTCACGAGCGAATTAAATCATGTCCAACGTAGCTGCGTGAACCTCTGCTGATTTCTGCTGGTTTTTGTGTTGTTGGACAAGTGCTCCATGGTTTTATTATATTTTTTTAGAACGTTTTATTAACATATAATCACAGAATATTGAAGCGCTCCGAGCGGACATTCAGCAGGGGGCGGAGCTGCAGAACTCAAGTTCAACAGAGAACGGACTGTGGCTCCCCCTCAGAGTCATATATGGCTCTGAGGGGGAGGGAGCAGAATGCTTTTACCTGCTGAAAATTTTTCTAAGTCCCAGCGTTCTCCAGAAATTACATAGTGAATCTTTAAGCAGTCACTCAAAACTTAAATATGTTCCCTAAGCCAAAACCAAGCTACTTGTATGTCTTTCTTCATCAAAATGGAGTTGCGGACCATGGACTACACAGAGATTGCTCGCCTCTGATCTCCTTGGACACCTGGTAGACTCTGCTAATAGCCACGTAGCGTCCTGTAATTCCATGAACCAGCCAAAGGACCTGGCGATGGCTCAGTTGAATTGATATTCTGAGAAACACTACCAAGAGCTCGGGCACAGCAGTGACCATGGCTCATTACAGAGCACCCTGACATAGTTGCACGGTGAAGCTGACTTCCCCAGCGGTGCTGGGTATGAGGTGCTGGAGAATGAGACGAGGCAACTTATCATCAGGTTTTTAAGAGTTTACTGGACTGTTACGTGCCAGGGCACATTATTATTTAAGCCCCAATATGTTTTGTTTATGATGGCTGCCAACCTGGCCGCACTGTTAAAAACACATTTTTTAAAGCCTGAATGTACAGTAATCAGCCCTAATTAGATCACTCAGTGGAGCCCGCCTATAAATAGGCTGGTTGCCGAGATATGTTGCAGTGTGCGGAGGTGTGGAAGTTTGTACTTCTCCACCTGCCCCTCGCCACTTGGGTGTTACACCTGAGGGAGTTATGTTCTGTGTACAGGTGCGTGCTCAGTCTGGCTCTAGGGAACCTAGCAGCCTGTGTGTTTGGTTGCCCATGGAGGGCTTAGAAGTTTTGTGAGCACTGACTGTTTGGTACTGTTTTTTAGTCGGTTTTGACCTGGTGTGATCGGTAGTCCAGTTTTCACTTACCAATACCTTAGAGCTGGGTGTTTAAACAGGTAGTTTGATGCTGGGAGGGGCTTCGACGACTCTACAGGGGTTGGCCCCCTTTCAGTGTCGTTTTATTCTTTTTAGCTGGCTCACGAGGTCCAACTTTTATTTGCACTTTGTTTTTGTTTGGGACATGGGGGAAACTGAAGGTGAACTCCTGTTTTTAGTTGTTTTTCTCCCCAGAAAGGAGCTGGCTGCTGAACCACGCCCGCAGCCTCCAGGAGTTAACAAAAAATAAACTTTTTAAACCGTCTTGTTGTCTCGTGTCCTTTTCAATATTCTATGTTCCTTATGGACGTAACATGGACTATCAATAAAGCTCAGTGGTCTGAGAGTAAGGAGCTATTGACAATGATGAAGAGAGTTGTGAACGACCTCCTGGTGAAACACAGATTCTCTTTTTATCAATAAACTGGATTTGGACAACAAACGAGACATGAACTTTGTCGGAGTAGCCTACCACCTTTTTGCAGATGGAGCCACCAACTGGGGTCGTATTGCCACCTGGTGGCCTTTGGAGTAGCGGTGTCTCAGTAACTGAATGAGAGGGGAAGGGAGAGATGCGTGGAGCTGGTGGACCAGGAGATCTCCAAATGCCTGCTGTCTTACCAGAGGAACTGGCTGCTCAAAAACAACTTCTGGACTGGCTTTGTGGAGATCTTTCAGGAACCAAATCCCAAGTCAACAGTTAGGAATGTATTAATATCTGTAGCTGGGTTGGCTGGGGTTGGAGCAACTCTTGCCTTGTAGATAAGGTGACTTTGTTGGACTCCAAGGCCTTGTACACACGTAGCCTGGTGTTTGAAAAACTAATCTGCGCAAAAAAATATCTCCGTACATACATGTTCGGATATAGAAAATGATCGTCTACATGTACCCGTTGATTTTCACCATAGAACGTTGTAAAGAATATGCCCAACCCATAGGTGGCAGTGTAGTGCAAAGGTGAAACGTATATCAGCCAATCACAACCCTTCAAAGCAACCACAACTTCCTGTTATTGTTGAATCATGGCGCCTGGAGGTTCGTTTGTGTGGACAGACCACGAGGTTGAACTACTATTAAATACCGTGTTGGAGTACAAAGTTAATGAAACACAGGAAAATGTCGACTGGGAATCATGTCAGAGCAGGTATGTTGACATTTTAGCGCTTTTTTAGAGCATTATGTGACGTCAGCGCTAGTGCTTTAACAGATTAACCGAGTTTTCGACAGATCGAGTGCTTTGACTTCTATCGAGGCTTTTTTGTCCAACTCGGGTACCCGTAGTGACGTCATCACGTCGCAGTAAGGTCTGTACGTCACATCACGTGATAAAAACAGAGCGCGGGGTAGCTTTTAGCTTTTAGTAGACGCTACAAAATGGATTCCTTTGTGCGCACGGATGTATGGAGCTGGTCCAGTCTTGTCAAAAAGGTAAAACAGTTTATAATTTTATAAATTGCGCTACTCATTGAAACATCCTGTTGACTTGAACACCGTAGTAGATTGTGACAGCAGAGGGCAGTGTTGCAATGCAGGTCCCATATATAACACGGCCGAAACGGCTTCATCTCTCTCGTTTCACAAAGAAAAAGAAACAAATATTCATCTCTCTAGAGCTATTAAAAATCTATAAACACAATCTCTAAAAGTAAACCTAAATTGCACAGCACTGCAGGCGGTGGTACGGTGTGGCTGTGGCCCCATTTGTTTTTTAAGTTTCGGTTTTCAGCGCATTACTTTCACTTTTAAAATTAATAATAATAACTAATAGTTTTGTTTTTCCTGTGACTTATCTGCAGTATGATAAATGATAGGAGCATAATAAATGCTCCCAATGTTTTGTTGGTCTTTTTTTTCTTTTTGTAAAGACGTTTTTTATGCATTTATATTTATTTATTTATTTTTCATCATAAGACACTGTGACGTCATCGGCTACTCGAGCACCGCTCGAGTTTTTTTATGTTAATGTCGAGGTTAAAAATTATGTACTCGTTCAACCCCTACTTCTTGTCGCACATCTTTTACCCCCCGTTGAGTGAAAAAAATTTGCGCAACTTCCGTCTGCACTCCCGCTGCGATCCCCCGGTGACAGCTGTCCTATACATTGCCCCCAGTCAGCACTGCGAGACGCGGAGGATGCGACTCAGAGCGTGTGATTGGTTCAAAGTTTGTGGGCGATTTTTGTTTGGATATATGGTGTATCACACTGCTATCCGCTACACGCTACTCTTCCAGAAGCCGGTTTTTGTTTTTGCTTTGACATGGATAGTTTTGAAGAGAAACTCGCCGAGGCGGTCCGGAGCGGGGATCCTGGCGGGACCAATCCAGTTCCTCCGTTATACCTGTCTTTGCAGTGGCTGGACACATACATTAAACACCGGGGGACGACTACAAACATTACAACAGCCGACATAACGGACTCACAAATCGAGGTAATGGAGCCTATCATTATATTAAATTTGTTTGTCCTGATAAAACATGCAGTGGGAGTGCGCGTGACGTATGCAGTGGGAGGGAAGAGGGAGGGATTACTATAATGTAATCCCCACGTCTTTTAGAAGTATAAACACTCAATGCGGTCGGTGACACACACGCAATTACATCATCGCTGGGCCGCAGCTGCACGTCTTAAATGAAGTATAAACAAGGCTTTAAAGATCTGGGATAAATGAGTGCCAGTAGAAATAAAAGGAGACAAGTCGTAATAAAAAACAATTCTCTGAACAGATAATCAATGTGAAGAGACGTATTTCTAAGACACCCCCTCCACCCCGGCAGAAGGTAAACTCCATCTTGTCTCCAGCTACATCCTGGAGGCCCAGGTCGAACATTTGTCACCGAGCTAAACGTAGAACATCTGCGCTCAGACAAACATTTATCTCAGCTTTATGAATTCATGAAGTTGATCCGTGGTGTCTCCTCGCTGATCCTTTGTGTCTTTCAGCCACGATAGGCGTGACGAGTCTCGGCTTCTCGTTTGGATCGTCCGTGCCCCTCTACCTGCAGCTGATTGATGCCTTCCCCCCCCCCCACCTGCTCACGGCTCAGTGACGCTGCAGACAGATTGATGCTGACACGTATGACTGGCCGCATGCAACAACATGTGGCAGGCGTGTTGAGGAGCAGACAACAGCGTGTTGTGTTTTGGTGCTTCCATCTCTGGGGAAATCTGCGCTCATTTAAGCTACAATGAAAGCCGATTTAATTTGCTGAAGACTGAGTGGACAGGATTACTTATTACTTCTCGTTTATTCTTCTCCCATAGCTCTCCACTAACGTTATGTAACTCAGAGTAAGGAACTAAAAAAGAACAAAAAGGATTGAAAACTGGAACGCAAATCCTCCATTTCCACATTCGAGGGAAATGAGAAACATAATGAATTATAACTACCAACCATTTTATGTTTACTCCCAAATTCAGCCGACACGAGAGATTCCAGCAGCACAGATCCTTATTTCTACATTCCCTTTTCTTCCCCCTGAAAGAAAGCAGCTCGCACACAGATCTGGGGGCTCAGCGGAGAGAAGGGAGAGCCCCCGTAGACCAAACTTATCCGACTGTTTCTGCAGTGAGAGGACATTTCCTCCTGCTGCCCTCTTTCAGCGCAAACCTGAAAGTCCTGAAGCAGCCGAGTCCGTCAGAGCGAACCGAGGCTCATAACGCTGCTCTCTGGAGGAAAAGCGCCTTCGTCAGAAGAAAGTGGTTCACTGCTGCAGCTGCAGAGACATGGAGCTGCAGCTGCTCAGAGCTAAACCCAGAAACTGAGTGAAGACCAGGCCCACGGTGTGGGACAGCTGCGGAGCCAACATGACAAAGTATTTACAGAAAGAGACTGAAAATATAAAGAGATGGATGAAAAATTAAGAAAAGGAATGTAAACATATGCTTAAAGTAGGCCTTGAGCTACTTTTTAAAGTTTATGTGGCTCCAAAGTCTTGTTTCTAACCAGATGAGTCATAGACTGTAAATCATTAGACCTCATACCAGAATATGGAAGCTGAAGCCAGCCTGTTAGCTGGTTTCAGTTCATTTTAAGCCCCGCCCACTCAAAGCAAACCAAAGAGATGCTGTCCTTATTACAATATGAAAACCCACCTCTGATATAGATTTTTAGGTGCTCACTGCTGTTGTTTGTTCTAATTGTATGTCTCTAAAACATTTAGCTATATTTATTATTTTATGCTTGACAGGAGAATTTCATTAACGCCAGACAAAATCAGTTTTAGCTGCTTCAGAATCACTTCACAATGACCTGATAGTGATACAAGCCCAACAACAAATTAATTTTATTATTAAAAATTAGATTTCCTGGAATCCATATCACCCGACGATTTGCACAACAAAGTTTTCATCAAAGATATCACTGATCAGTTAGAGCTCAAGATATATGTTGGGGAGAGAGAAACTAAAAACAAGCTGAAACAAATGAACAAATGAAATCCTGCAAAGCGCTGCAGGCATGAAAATGAATAAAGTTAGACAAAAAAAATAAATACAATTTTAATGGAATAAATGAAGCCCGAGAGCTGAATGACTGCTGAAATTAGCTAAGCTAAAATTTGAGCTTTTGAAGCCAAAATGATGAGAACAAAAGCTAAAAGTATCCAAAACACAAGCTACAAGCTAAAACCAGCAGAACATATGCTAATATTACCAGAACCTTAGCTAAAGTAGCACAAATGAAAAACAGAGTCAACAGGTGAAGCAGTCTTCAAAGTGAAAAATGTGTTTGAAGGAACTGAAGAGATCTGAACATTTATGGTAAAATGATTGTAAATAAAGTTAAATATCATAAAACATATACCATACCATACCATACCAGTTTATTTATAAAGCACTTAAAAATACAGCAGCAGCTGTCCGAAGTGCTGTACAAGAATAAAAACAAGCACAAAACAATAAAAACAATCAATCTCAATCATATAAATATCGGTACATCACAAGTAAAATAATACAACACTAAAACAGAGATGTGAACTCATTCTGGTTTAAAAGCCAATGAAAACATATGTGTTTTTAAACGAGTTTTAAAAACAGATATTGATGGGGCCTGCCTGACCTTCAGTGGCAGCTCGTTCCACAATTTAGGAGCCAGAGCTGAAAATGCATATAATGTTACATAAACTAAAAGTCAAAGCTCATTGTCCCTGATTCAGCCAAATGATTTGATATATGAACTTAGGACTGGACAATAACTTGATATCGATATATGTCATGATATACTTTTATTCAATAACAGTGATATGAGTTTTAAGCACATTTTCTATATTTGGATATGATTACAGCGTTTCACTGACACATTTCTTTTTCTGTTTTGGTTAAAGCGGCCACTTCAGTTTCAACCCGAACAGAAAAAGCCATTACACAACTACCGGCAGGGGCGTGCAGAGGGCGGGGGGCTAAGGGGGCATGAGCACCTGCCCCTTTTGCTCCTTGCCCCCAAGTGTCCTTTTGGTCAATTCTTTTTTTTCCCTATTCCTAAGCCCTCCTCTGACACATAATAACATGTACTAAATTTTTTATTTTATTTATCATTTTTGTATTTTGCAAGAAAAACAACATAATAAGCCCTCCCGTCACGTACCAACACTACATTCCCCACAATGCAACAATTGTAGTAGGGGTGGGGCCAATCCGATCCGGGGTAATGTCTCATGAAATAGACCTATCTCACATTCAGGAAATCCCTTTCAGTTTACAGCCAGCTACAGCGTGTGGATTGAGTGAGTAGCACTTTAGCTAACAGCTAGCCAACTTTTCATCGTAACATGTCCGCTGTGTGGAAGTATTTTACACTAAACACCATAAGACAGCAACGTGCAATTTCTGTAGAGCCCATAGCGCCACATTAAACTGTGGTCAAGTTAGTTTTACGTTGGACATTCGAGCTCCGGGGCTTCATCGGGACGCCCAAACCGAAACAGGGAGACTGAACGCGGCCAGCTGCGTCCAGTCTGACCCGCTGTCTGACCGTCTTGTGAGATGGACACGCGGAGAGCGGCTGACCCAAATCAGAGCCCCCGGCGCGCCCGTATTGAACAAGAAAAACACACCACTGGCTGAAGCCACGGAGCTCAAATGTTCACTGAGAAGTTGCTAAACTTCATCATAATTAATGACCAACAGCAGTCAGCTGTAGAAAATTAAGGATTTTGCAGCTTGATACTTGCAACCAACAGTAAACAATCATAAAAAAGCATATTAATTAAAAATCATAAGAAAACTGTGTTAAAAAAATGAAACATAAACAACTACATTATAAAACAATGTAAAATACTAAAAACAGGAACATGTCTATGTTGGTTTATAAGAGTGTGTCTCAGTTAAATTTTTGTTAATAAATTATTACAAATCAGCTTATTTTATAAAAAGCCATATATAGGTCGCACCCGAGTATAGGTCGCAGGCCATGAAAAAATGATAAAAAGGTGCGACCTATACTCCGAAAAATACGGTATGTTGTTTAAAGTTAAAATTGAGTTTTATATTTACTTGATGGTGATTTCAAATTTATTTGAAGGCTAAATACACAAAAAAAAATATGAAAATTAATTTATTTGTAATTTGTACAGTATTTCAGAGGCTTTTATAATGTTTAGATCGATACTGAATTATATTGTTATAGACCAAAATTAAGAAATAGATTGTGATAAAAGATTTGGCCATATCGTCCAGCCCTATTTGGACTATTAAAATAAGTCAAAGTACACAGAAGTAGATTCTACAAAAATATACAGAAGGAGCCATAAACCATGCGCGTAGCCAGGGGGGCTTCGTTGGGTTCGAACGAACCGCCCACTTTGCCTATGAAGTCCCGCCTACAACTCCCGCACAACACAAGTTCTGTGTTAAGAGAGGTGGAAAGAGAAGGTATGGAGACGCCGCTAATGTCGAACCGGTTAACACCATAGACTTAATATGCCTGTGGTTAACACAAACTCCTTTTTTTTATCCAATAAAAGACAAACGTAAAATAAGTTCAACTAAGTGAGGATCGAACCCGAGTCGAGATAAAGTTTAGCGTGGCAACCCAACGCGCTTCCAGTGAACCACCGGGTGTGTTGCTCTTTTCAGGTCCACCTTTCCTTCAAACGAACCGCTCCTCATGAAATCCTGGCTACGCCCATGTATAAACACGGTGTAAATGCTGACTCAGCATTCAGACTACAATATTTATAAGATTTATATCTTCATGGATATAAAACTGAACTCCAGAACGTCTCATAAGATGAGTCTGAGGATCAACAGAAGGCTTCCGTTCGAAGATTTATTGTTTTCGCTCTGTCCACGCCAACTGGTCGGAAATGATTGATTGCAACATTCAAATCTGGGCGGGGAAAACCCAAACATAAGCTGCTCTTTATATTAAATATTTGAATAATTTGTAGCTTTTGGAGGGAAATTAATCACATAAAATTTATCAGGAAGCAAAGCAGCCATGTCTCACAACACTGTACTTGTTGGGAGTTAGTAGAATGTAAAAAAACAATCTGCCAAATCCTCAACATAACATCTTCTACATCTCAATAAGAAAATAAATATTCTATTTCAGGACTTTAATGATTCCACTTGGGTCGAAATGAATTCAAAATCTGTTTATCTGCAGAAAATGTCAAAAAGAATGTATGACCAACGTCATTAGTACAGTCTGACGATTGAAACAAATCTTATAATTATTAAATTCGAACATCGCTTTTTTTCTCATTCTGGCACCGAGGGGCTGAACCAGAGCCCAAACCAGAACAGAACCAACAAAACAGATGAAGGAGCAGAGGAGGAACATGAATGGGAGTTTGTGGGAGCAGCAGACTCCAGAGAGCTGACTGGTTCTCCGCTCCAGGCAGCAGCTGACCTCCACGCTCAAACTTTTTCTCCCAGAATCCCCTGGCGCGTCTCTGAGGTTCTACTCTGAGGTGAAATGTCAGCAGAATGCCCGGAGCCAAACGTGAACCGATTTCTGCAGCTGTGTGTGGGTCTGAGAAGGTCCAGGAGACGCTCAATGCAGAGAACTCAAACCTTCTGATGTGACACACACACAAAAAAAAAACATCAGGAAAACAGTCCAGAAACCAGGTCCAGTTCCACCTAAAGAGGTTCTGATAAGGAGGAAGCAGGTGATTAAGAGTTTTTCGGGTTTATTTATCATCAGATATTGAACTAGACAACACCAGAACAAGAATGCAGGTGGGCCGGTCCAGAACTGGTCTCCTTTCTCTCCCTCCCACCCCCCAATCAGTATTTGGAATGTGGTTTTAATGACTAGAACTTTAATCCATGTCCAGGACCATCACAGAATCTGATTCAAGACAAGAACCATCACAAAACCCTGATACACGTCCAGAACCAGCAAAAATACAAAGATGGCGCTGCCTCCTAACCCTGACCCAGATTACATATTTTTGTTCTGGGTTTAATACTTAAGTTCTGTTTAAGGCCTTGGTGGTCTGTAGTTATCAAAACCAGGGCTCTGCAAGAAGTTATTTAATGAAAACAGAGGTGTAAACAGTTAGTTAATGGTAAAAGGTAAATGGACTGTATTTATATAGCACCCTACTGTAATTTCTGGAGTATTTAGCACACTTGAATATAAGCCACACCCACTAAGAAGAGCAGAGCATCAAGGTTTACAGTTTCCATGATAAGGTGGCCTGTCAAGGCCAGTCAGGGAGCCGAATTCAGATAGACACGATTGTTTTGGGGACAGGCAGAATGTTACTGATTGTGTCTACCTTGAGTCTGTGTCGGTCCTCTTGGTTCCGAAACGTCCAAATGAAATGGCCACAGCCAGAGAGTAATCCCCAAGATCTGATCCATCCTGCCAAAAGCATTTGAGTCTGGGTGCTCGAGGCACAAACCAAAAAACAGAACGGAATCAAACCCCCAACTCTCCCATTGGAGGACGACCACACTAACCACTCAGCCACAGCTGCCAAATTTTATTTTATTTTTTCCCTTTTGGCTTCTCCTGTCCTCAGGAGTCGCCACAGCAAAATAACTTGTACAAAGACTTGGCAATTGTTTTTACGCCGGAAGCCCTTCTGACACAACTACAGACAACTGAACTGCCACAGCCCTCTGTGTGGAGCAGAGAGCTGCCATAGGGCACCTGGAAGAGCAGATGGTGGGGGCCCAGAGTGGGGCAAATGAGGGTGGAGGGGCTTCACCTTTCCAACCCACATAGTGTTATGTTGTTGGTCTGTTATGGGGGCCGAGATGGGGTAGAGGCAGGACAGCCAACTCGGGACCTACTGTACCACCTGGTGGTGGATGGGTTAAATGCAGAGACCAATTTTGCCATTGTATGGGAACATACAATGATGATGACAACACATATTATTATTATTATTATTATTAAGGCAGCCAACTTGAGACCTGGAAGTCCCAGGTTTGATCCCCAGTCATTGCACATCTCGTGGTGTCTCTGAACAGGACACTGTAGTGGACCTACCCAGGGTCAAATTAAGGTTTTTGAACTGTCCAGTGATGACCTTTACTGACCTCTCAGTAAAGCAAGACATTTACTACAAAATCATTCATTTAGCTATAATCTGATAACATAGTCACCAAAGAGACTATTTCTATCTTTGATTTTAGGCTGATGTGATCAAAAGAATAACTTTTGTCATTTTCATGATGTGTGCTTTTAAGCTGTGTTATTCTGTGAGAGTTAAACTGTGTTCACTGCTGTGTCAAAGGTGAAATCTCGGGTCACAGAGACCGGACGGTTTTGTTTAGAAACTCAGAGGACAGTAATCCGTTGTTTTTCATGAAAGGGCTCCAGCTTGCTGTGCCTTTCCCTAAACAAATCTCTCTCTGCTCTGGCTGTAACCTTGGGCCTGATAAGGCAAGTTCACTCCTCTCTTTGTTCCTGCTTTTTAAGTTCTAACTGTGCGAGAACGCTTCAGAGTTTCTGGGAGCTTCGAAAGATGATGTGAACCTTCCAAAGAGCTGAATGACCACAAGTCACGCGCTAAGGACTCGTCATCCAGCTGGGACTGATAACATGTTGTTATGGGTCCACTTCGAACAAGCGTAAGCTCAAGAACTTTGTTTATTCCTTCCTGGAATAAGTTTATCTTGAAGTCAGAGGCCTGAAGCTGACATATTCTCTGATGACCAAGCGAAAACCAGGAGACGTTGGAAAACGTAAACCAGAACCCTGCTTGAAGGTATTGTACTGGTTCCCACAAGGACCCGTGCATCTGAAAAGCTACAAGGTCTTCCCTCTTACCGGGCCGTCGTCAAAAGGTAAAGAGCTGTTTACAAAACGTACCTGGATTTTAGCAGAAGTCGGAGGAGAAGTGTCACTCTGGTATCATGCTCACGATAATTTCTTCTTAAATCTTTCCTCCTACTCTTTCCCCTCTCTATCTAAGCTGGAAACTATAATTAAGCTGAAGAGCCCACAGACTAAATATGTTAACATCCAATATTGAAGTCTGTTGTGTTGAATTTAAGTGTGCTGACGTTTTAAATTGAAAGAAAGTGAAATCATGTCAATCAAGTGTAATGGTGTTAATTTAGTTGATTTATTTTAAATAAATGATAGTGTCTCTTTGACATATCAAACTAAGTTAACGTCTTTGTCACTTAATGGCTTTGTGTATTTATCCATCATAAAGATCACAGAAATATTGGGTAAACTGAAAAAGAACAGAATCCGTGAATTTACTATTCAATCTGAATAAGTAAATTAATTAAGGTAAAGAGGTCAGTATTAATATTGACCTCCTCATAATTCTTACATCTGGTGGCCTCGTACGTGGTTCTGAAAGTTTATTGATATCTGTGGTTTCTCATGAACTGTAACGTCATGTTTGCATAAGAGGATCCAAGTTTTAAACTCTGAGGATAATGATTTTGGCTGGAAGTGTTCAAAGCAGGCAGATTCTGCATGTTTTTATCATTTGAAGCTGAGAGATTGTTATTGTTCAACTCCTTGACACGCTGTGGGAGCTTTTAGGTGAAGTTCTGTCAGCCCGTGGTCTGTGGGGGTGTTCTGGTTCCGTTCGGCCCAGTTCACGCACAGACTCCGGCACAAAGCTTTGTTGACCGCCGAGTCAAAAGCCTGAAAGCTAATTTAACATCTACAAGATTGCTGTTGTGGTATTTTACATTTTAGAGCAGGTCAAAGAAGCATATTACTGTTAGAACGTAGTCGGATAGTGGTTCTGTTCAGACCCGAGTTTCTGATCCACGAAAAAGTGGACCAGAACCGACCTTGACGCGCTCCGAGAGAGTCCGTGTTTGTTCAACAGCTGCAGTGCTGTGTTACTGAGCGTAACTAGGTTGGCCTGTCTAGGTGTGGTCGCCGCATGTTTCAGAATTTTGGAAAGTTAAGTTGTAGCGTTTGAGTTGTTTTAAGAGTCCATAAGGTTGTGATCTGCTGTGCTAAAGTAACGTTACAGAGCTACGTGTCCAAGTACACGTTTGTTTATGAGCTGTGATTGGATGAAACGAGAGCTGGGAGCTGTCAATCACTCGTAGCGAGCGCTGATTCGCTGTAGTGGGAACGCACGCCGTTGCGACCAACCCACTTTGTCGTCATTTCCGGTACTACATTGGTCGAGGGTGAGAAAACTACGTTTACCATGAATGCTTGGAATGAACTACAACCGCTGTGATTGATTGGTTGACGTCACGTATCTGTGTAGCGAGCTCCGCCTCGCTCAGCACAGCAGAGCTGGTGACGCGCTGCGTCGACCCGCCTATTTGTGTCGTCATTTCCTGGTGCGTTTCGGGCGACAAGCAGTCACATTCACACACACACGGTGAAAAGAGGTTTCACTAGAAGCTTAAAAAACTCATCTAAAGCCATCTAAACTGTCTAACAACATAGATTTGTCTCTGACAAGAACGTGGTTCGAGCGTTTATCACTGACACACTAGAAACTGACTCTAAAAGGTTGTTTTAGTTTAAATACTGAATGAAAAATTTAGTCTCCTCGTGATAACAAACATTAAGACTCGAAGCTGCCCCCTGTTGGTTAAGAG
>JBBPBX010013658.1:7410-52039 GCA_038048925.1 Garcialebias charrua
ACCGACAACATCAAAGATGTGGGTGGGATAAGTGAAGCGGTCACACTTGTATCCACCCTCATCTGCCCCACTCTGGGCCCTTGAGCAAGGCCCTTAACCCCCACCATCTGCTCCCCCGGGAACCCTAGATATCAGCTCTCTGCTCCACACAGAGGGCTGTGGTTGCTCGGTGGTCTGTGGTTGTGTCAGGAAGGGCATCCGGCGTAAAAACAACTGCCAAATCTTCGTGCGACCAGTTCGCTGTGGCGACCCCTAACGCAGGGAATAAAGCCGAAAGAAGAAAAAAAAAAAAAAAGAAAAAAAAAAAAATTATTACTATTATTATAATATTGTGTATCCCTTGTTTTTATTTGTATTGCATGTCATTGTTAGACCTGGCAATCTAATGCCATTATGATGAATATAGGTTGCCAGATGGGACACATTTAAAAAGACATATGAACTGTGTTAAAGATGTATTTAGCATTATACTGCCTTGATTGGTTAAAATCCCTCGTATGCAGCTACAGAGACTTTGTTTCTGTCTCAAGGCCATGTGTGTTGGCAAAAATTAGTCTTTTCATGTTTGCATATTTTGAAAAAAGTTCTTGTGCACACTTGCAGTTGCAGTAGAAACTATAGATATTATTAATCATTGAATCAAAGTCTTGTGGCAGGCAGATGACTAATAGGCTCTTTGCACCTGTGGCGCTGACGTCACATCCGCCTGAGCGGATGCGGCTCGCTAACTTCCGCTTTGAGGAACTTAGACAGCTAGAAAAGAGAAACTCGCGTTTCAAAAGCAAGTTAAACATTATCACGAACACTGCTGTGTCCCTAAGCATGCTGATGTAATGGTCTTTTAAGTTTCCACGGACTTTTTCTTTCGGATTTTTATTTTTTTTTTCGGATTCTTTTAATTTTCCACGGAGGATCCTCCAGACACAGAAAATTGCACGTCTACGAGTTCACATTGAGCGTGCAATCCGAAGGGATTGCATTTATACACATGTGTATATACACACATATATATATTGTTTATATACACATGTATGTGTATATAAACATATACATTATGTGTATATGCACATATATGTGTATATACACATATACATTATGTGTATATACACAATATATACGTGTATATATATATATATTATGTATATATACAGATGTGTGTATACAGTATACACATATATACAGTATTATGTTTATATACACATGTTAAAAAAAATCGTTAAAAAAAATAATCTTTTTGTTTTTTTTCCTTTCTTTTTGTTTTCTATTGTTTATTGTTTGTTTGTTTATTGTTTAATGAAATTCTATCACTGCTGTTCATTGTTCTTTAGTTTTAGCTGGTCGCTTTCGTAAATGAGCCCATGAGGTTCAAAAGATTTACCTGACTAAATAAAGGTTGAATGAATGAATGAATGTGTATAAAAACATATAGATTGTGTGTATGCACATACTGTATATGTGTATATACACAATATGTGTATACATATACTGTATATGTGTATATATACAGATGTGTATATACACAATATATATGTGTTTACAGTGGTAATGGCAGTATACAAGTGTCCTTGGGTGTCATGAAAGGCGCTTTTAAATAAAATTATTATATGTGTATATATACATATGTGTATATACACATATATATTATGTGCATATACACATATACAGTATGTGTATATACACATAATATATGTGTATACATATATTATGTGTATATATGCATAACATTGTTGATAGCGTGATATCAACAATTGATATCCCACTATCAATTGTTTGAAGTATTAATGAACTTACCCTGATGCATGCTCCAGGTAGAAAAATATTTAAAAAAATAAATTAAAAAAGCTAAGTCTGGTCTTCTGGACATTCAAAAAACAAATACTGTAGGTTTTTTTTTTGCTGTTGTTGCTTTTTTGAATGTCCAAAGGACCAGACTTAGCTTTTTTACATATTTAATGAACTTTTTACAGTGGCTTGCCTGGTTAATTATCAAAATAATAATAATAATGAATTCAATTTATAACGCACTTTTCATTAATGAAAATCTCAAAGTGCTACAAGGAGCAACAGAATTAAATGACAATAAAACAAATAATAAAACAATTAAAATCAATAACAATATCAGCTAAGATCAAAAGTAGAATCATGAGGAGGTAGAGTATGCTTGGTCGAAAAGAAAGGTCTTCAAGCCGCTCTTAAAGTCAACCACAGACTGTGGGGCTCTTAGACAGTCAGGAAGAGAGATTCCAAATAAACCTTGTCAGTGCATGGGCTAAGGGAAAGAATTTCTGATGGACATTGTCCACACAAAATTAGTTCTCACAGAAGCATTTAAATGTATTTTTATCGTTATGAACTGATTGGATGTTATCAAATTTCATGAATAAATGTGAAGACAAATAAACATTTGTTTTTCACATTTCACTTGCTTTTATAAAAAAACACAGGCAAGCTAAACACAAACTAATATTACCGGTACAGGCCAGAGCTGACATTAGTGCAACTTGAAATTCATTTATTTTATGTAAAACAAATCAGAACAAACAAATTCTTCAAATGATAAATTGTTATAAAACAAAGTGTCTTTTTTTTCTTTTGAATTTCATAGTATCTACAGCACACAACCTATTCAAAAACATAAAATAGAAGTGGTCACAGTTCTGTCTGATTATTTTTTGATCTTCCATCCAGTCGCTGCCAGACACCCTCGGTTGGTGACAGATGATGTGTCCAAATCGCAGTACAGTATACCTCTGCCACTCGAAGCAGACAGGTCAGGAAGAGAGCCAGTCATTCCTCTGAAGAGGGTATCCGTACTCCTTTGAATAAAACATCACACAGATGTATTTAACTCGGGGCTAAAATATATGTATGGTAGCAAGACATGAAAATTATATATTGCCAGTATTATTTACCGTAATCCTCCTTTACACAGTCGACCCAGGCCACCATCTTGCCAACTGGACCTGGTTTTGCACCCTGTGAAATCCAGAACCAGCCACACAGGAACAACTGCACGTCACCATTACAACAGGAACGGAATCTCTTGAGGACTACCTGTTGACAGATCATATTACACATTTTGTTAAGGTTTTCTTTCAAACTGTTGGCATGAAATGGAGTGCCCTCCTTAAAACAGTGAAAAATACTATGATCAAATGGAACTCATGTTTACAGCACGGGAAGTCATTTACAGTCATCAACAAATTAGCATATGCTTTATGATGGGGCTGGTTTGTGAGATTGATCAGTATACCAATATTCTAATCTTAGATGTCGTGTTTTCACAGCTGCAAGCAAAATCATTAACAGAAATAAAGACTTGAAAACCTCAGTCATTTTTATTACAAAAATAAATGAAATTTAAAAAAATTATTTAGTAAATTAAGCTATTGAAATTAATGAACTTTTGTGAATACTACATTTGTTGAATATGACTGTACATTAGGAGAGGTGCTCTCATCTTTTTAGGAATGTTTCACATCTAAAATAGTTTAGTAAATGAAACTTTATACACCAGCTTTCAAGATATAAAGATTACAAACTGCTTCACAATCAACATTAAAACAAAACATGTGGAACTAGTCTTGCTTTTAATGTTATGATGAAAAAAATGTCATGATAAAATGAGGAGGGGGCTGTAAACACTGTCCCATTTGAGCTCTTAACAAAATGCATGCAAAAAAATAAAAAATAAAATAACACGGAACCCATGGAACATGTCCATATAATAAATTTGAACCAGAACAGTCAGCTGTACTTTTAAACTATGAGGTTTGTCGTGTTTCTTTATGGATCTGAAGCTAAAAGAACCACAACCAGTCCTGTTACCTCGTCTCTGTTTGACACTATCAACAGCAAAAAAGCAATATATACTGAACACAAATAGAAATTATTAGGTTAAACATTGTCCGATTGAATAACTGAGAATGTTCAGGTACTTTATTGGTACATTTTTATACTAAAATCACCGGTAAAAATGCCTGCTAGCATTAGCTAAAGCTAACGTTAGCCACACAATCGAAGCAAAGTAAAACTCACCTTCGTGTTTGTGGATGTAAGACGAGGCATACATCTTAAAGCCTTTCTCTAATTTAGTCGTTGGAGCTTTGGATGAGACTTACAAATGCGATTAACATCGTTAATAGTCAGCTTGGGCAAGCCCTGAAAACACGAACACCTCTAATAAAACGCCATGTTCAATAGACCGGAAGTGAGTGAACCGCATTGACCGGAACACGGAAGTTGACGTGCAAAGAGCCTATTGCTGTCATCTTGCACAATGTAGTGTAAACCTGTGGATAAAAACCATTCATTGCTGTTTTTGTGGGTCATTCATGCAACAACAAAGTCTTAAATTCAGCTTAAAGTACAACTAAGTGGAGCTTCCAGGAATACTTTTGAGTGCCAGTGTTTTGTATTGTATAACACCAGGATAAAGGAATTTGATGGAATAATAATAGAGCTGTCTATGTATTTTTTAAGTAGGATTATACGAAAAGAATAATATGGTTACCTGATGTATTTATTTCTTTGAATAATCTTAGCTTAAAAGACAAGAGATTCATTTTGGCTAGACTTACTTGCTAACTAGTCCGATTTAGATCAGAGCCAAAAAAACCAACCCCAATATCAAAGTTTTAAAGCTGTGGTTTACAAAACCTTTACACCACTGTCAGTTTCACATGGCACTGTTGTTTACCTGTACATAGAATTACAGGGAGTCCCCGACTTACAAACGAGTTCCGGACCTAAGGACCGTTCGTAGGTCGATTTTGCCGTAAGTCGGAGTCCACCCGAGCCGCCACTGACTGCACGTATATGTATGTTACTGTACAGTTACCAAGCACTTCGCCTATCCTAACACACCTAACACAGTGTAGTGCATAATTACAGTATCACATGTAAATAAATGAATAAATAAAAAATAAAATTTCTTACTTTGAGCTGGTCAAAGCCTGCCTTCGTCTTTTAGCATGTTAGCTCTTGCATGTCCGAGCTTCCCAGCTTCGTTCTGCTCCACGCGGTCCAAACTGTTTACAAGAAGGACTGTTAGCTTGTTAACTTCATACATTGGCTGTGTCTCAATTCAGGGGCTGCATCCTCATGAGGACCCAGCCTAGCTGGGCCGAGTAGGCCACGCACTCACAAGACCGGGTGGGCTGAGCGAAACTGCTGAAATGGGACGGTCTAGCCTTCAGGAGAGCCGGCATTGAAGTGGGTGGGGCGTTCTCTTGAAGTGGGTGGGAAGTTCTTGTGTGCACGCTTGGTGTGTGTGTGGAAAGAGAAGGGACTCCGCTAAAATATATTACTAAGCTGAATACATGTATAATATACTGTATAGTGTTTCTGAGTTTACTATTTGTTAAGAACATGGGGCGATCTGTTAAAGCTCAGAATGGACCCATGAAATGTAAGCTGCCGAGTAGCTCACTCCGTTAAGCATTCGGTTGGCATGCAGATCCTTTTTCAAAAGCTGGTTCGAATCTCACTCGGTACGGTTAAAACTTATTTTACGTTTTTCTTTTATTGGATAAAAATATGAGGACTGAGATTTAAAAAAAGGAGTTTGTGAAACTCCTTTTTTTTATCCAATAAAAGACAAACGTAAAATAAGTTTTAGAGGACTGAGATCTCCTTTTTTTTAATCCAATAAAAGACAAACGTAAAATAAGTTTTAGAGGACTGAGATTTAAAAAAAGGAGTTTGTGAAACTCCTTTTTTTTATACAATAAAAGACAAACGTAAATAAAATACCGAGTGAGATTCGAACCAGCTTTTGAAAAAGGGGTCTGCATGCCAACCGAATGCTTAACGCAGTGAGCTACTGGGCAGCTTGCATTTTAGAGGTCCACTCTGAGTTTTAACAGATCGCCCCTCAGAAAATCCTTGCTACGCACGTGTAAAATAAGCTGATTTGTAATCAGTTCTTAACAAACAGTAAACTCAGAAACACTAATATATATTCAGCTAAAAAATATTTTTTTAGTCGTTTCTGTAGTTAAATTTTAATGAGATTCAAGCTTGCGCTGAGGTTGAACGAGCTGATGACTCAACAACACACAGCAGTCCTGCCCCTGCACGCAGAAAGTCCCACCCCCGCGAAATCTCTGCTGGCGCTACGAATTCTGGGATAGCCTCCGTCTTGAAGGATTCACGAATGCATCCTTGGATTTCGGCAGGAAGTAGGCTGCATTCCTCGGCCGCATGAGGAGGAGTCTTCGAATTGGGACAGTCCTCCGCGCGGGGCAATGACGTATGCGGCCGACAAATGCGCACTCATGAGGACGCAGCCCATGAATTGAGACACAGCCATTTAGAGCCAGAAAAAAAAAAGTATAACTTACTGAAAGCCGTTTCTCTGCTGTGTTCGTCCACACGCGTTTGCTGATGTTAGCCCCTGCCATTAGCAGCACTCGTTAGCATGTTAACCCATCCAAAAAGGTTGTCGGCGTTGTTTCTCCACGTTTCCCCCGACATCTTAGGCTGCCAAGCGGACATTGAGGCGAGCTCCCGGACGCAGATGGCCTCTCCGCGGACTGTCGGCTCGGTGTCCCCGCGTTAGCATTAGCTGTGTGTTAGCCCAGGCCATGAGCTGGTGTTGTCGGGCGGAGCGGCGTGGTGGGAGCGATCGGCGGAGCGATCCACGGCTGCTGTTCCAGGCCTGAGACGTCCACAGAGTTCACCGAGCGTTTCCAGCTAATTTATCCGTATGAAGCAACCCTGATGGACACACGGTCCTCCAAAGCCTGCTGGCAGCTGCCGTGACTGGAACTAAACGTAAAATGGAGGACACGGCGGCATTTCCAGAAACTGCCGGAAGCTGCGCAAATATGATTAAAAATTATAATTTTTATTATAATTATTATTTATAAAGCCTTTAAAACAACCACAGCTGCAACAAAGTGCTGCAGCTGTACTAATGAAATTAAGAACATTTAAACACACACACACAAAAAAATATATATATATATATATATATTTTTTAAATTTCATATTTTATTATTAATTATTATTTATGCCGTAAGTCCCGAGTTGCCATAGGTTGAGGGCGCCGTAAGTCGCGGACTCCCTGTATATGGTTATTTGTTAGCATAAATTGCAGCACCGTGATCCTGGGGAACACTTTCATTTCAATACTTGTATGTAGCTGAAATGACAATAAAACCTCTCTGTCTCTGATTTTGACCTTGACCCCACTCAGACTAGCCATTAATTTCTCAATCCAGTCAGAATGAAAGTATGTTGCTTCAAATTTAGGCCATTCAAAGAGCTATCTATAACAGGTGAGATACTGATTGTTCATACATACCTGTAGAAGAGCCATAGAGTAGTTTTGGCTGATGCATCCTAATAAGGCCACAAACATCGATGTGATCACACTTCATATTCTCTCTCCTTTTACCAAAAGTTGTGTGTGCGAGACTTTGTTATTGCACCTTAATATAAATTGCGGTATTAATTCAACATCAAATGTTCTGATTAAAATAAGTTTGAAAGTAATAAAACTTTTCATATCAGTTTTCGCTGCAAAAGTCAGTGAGAACTCATGGAGTCAACCGCTGCGGTGGGCGGGGAGATCAGTCGAGAGTGCATTTTCATCGTCCAATCAGCGGCGCGGAAATCGTTTCGCTTTCAGCCAATGGGGAGAGTGGGAGGCGCTATCAAATTTGAATGAGGAGTGTATCTTTCGGCGCCATTTTCGAGTGAGCAGCGATTCCCTCAACAGCTGCGGGGAGAGGATGCTGCGAATGTGGAGAGCTGTCGCCGAGACGAGGGGGGGAAAGAAACTACGTTTTTTTTTTTTAAAGAACGGGAACCGATTATTTAAGCGGAAACACACAGGTAATTACTGTCACGTGAATGGAAATGTGTTTTATTCTGACTGTTCTAACGGGAGCGAATGAGCGGAAAACAGGAGACCGACCGTTGCGGGGAGACGTTAGCTGTGTTGGCAGCCTCTTCTCGGAGCAGCTAGCAGGCTAACCAGCTAACAGACTGACTGCTGCAACTGCAGGAGGGAAATGCGCTCAGATAGCGGCTTGTTTTGTTTAATTGGTGAACATTCATTGGAGGGAGATAAAAAAAAAAAAAACACCTATCACATCGGTGGGAAAATATTATTACCAAGGGAGAAACTTAACTTTGATATTACTGGTCCGAGCTGAGCTGTAATGGAGTATTTATTCTGGGTTCACTGGAGCGCAGTTTTGAGCGGGAGGTGCACGAGCAGCCAGGCTCGCGCAGAGGAGTCGGGCAGTGTCAACAAATGCACACGGCACTTCCACTGGCTTAGGAGGGAAAAAATCAAAATGAGACACGGACACCGAGCGTTTTCACTTAATTTGACATACCTTGTTAGGAAAGGCAGGCTTTTTATCCGAATACGTGAGATAATATAAGCGATCTGTTTTTTTATTAAAATACATAAAACACCTGGTAAGTCTATTATTTCACTATGACCTAAAATAAGCGACAATAAAACATAATGATTTTTCTTTTTCCTTTTGGATTTATAAAATTCTCGTTATCGTTACAAATGACAGCTAGTTTATTGTTGTTGAGTTGACTAGAGCCGAGTAGGTTGATCTGACCGTCTTTAATCCCCTTTTTTATTTTGTGCTAGGCGAAAATACGTTAGACGATGGCTCTTTGCCAAGTGACAACATTCATAGGCTGCAGCTTGTGATCCTTCAACTTTATTAGAGGTCTTAAACGCTAAATAAATAGCTGTCATAACCACAAACAATATTATAAAGTTGTATTAACTTCAGATGATGAGTGTAAAAATCACATTTTTTGGTGCTGCACTTGTCTTGGTTTTAATTTGATGCAAAACCCTTTCAGACATGCCTTCCTTTTGCCCTTTTTTGACCATATTAGCGTAGATGTTCTTTCTGTGTCCTAAACACCGGTCAAGAAGAACATGAATTCTTATAAATGAGAGGTTACATAATAGACATGATCATTGCTTGATCCTTGACTCTTCATGCGGTATTTTTTGCAAGTTTGTGATATTTTTAATGTGACTCGACTAAGACTAGAAATGAGGAAAAAATGGACTTTTTATATATTCGATCTCTAAACCCGCCCCTTTCACTTCCTTGTAAGTAGAGGTCCCTTCAACGTGTTACATAATGTGAAGCCTTTCTATTTGTCTTTTACAGTGTTGTAATTGTTCATAGAAATTAGATTTTTCATACTTGAACATCTTGGTTAGGGTTCATTTTAAGATTTTTCACTTTAGAAATATTGGGACAATGTAGCTGCCTTGAACTGCTTTTTTTCCTGAGTATGATCCCTAGCATCAAAATAGCATTGTTGTGTTCACTGAAGTTGCATTTTTAGTTGTTTCTGAACTAGGGCAGCATGTTCATTGTGAAACTGCTGAAATCCTATACAGGTAGTCCCCGACTTATGAGCGCTCTTACATACGAGGTCCCGGACTTACGAGCTGGCGAACGAGCAGTAAATTTGTAAAAAATACAGCACTTTTTTGTGTTTTTAGATGAAAGTGTGTTAGCTAACCGTTTGGAAACACGTTTCTGAGCATGTTCATGAACTAGTATGAACGTTTTTGATGAAAAACGAGTGTTCGTAGTAGCGCTAGCTTAAATGTTCTGACTTACGAGCGAAAATCCGGACTTACGAGAACACGTGTTTCATGTTCCGACGTACGAATTTTCGTCTTACGAGCGACTCGCAGGTACGGAACTCGCTCGTAAGTCGGGGACTACCTGTACTGTAGTAAAATTTTGGTTATCTCCGTGAGCATTGAGATGAGAGAGAAATTAACTAATCTGATGTGGTGGAAAGACTTTCTTGAACACTCAGCAGAATAAAGATGTACTACAAAAGGAAATAATTTCTGGCTTCCATGAAAGCTTAATTAACTTCCTATGCTAATATCTCAAAATTTATTTATAAAGATTATGATCTGCTCTATGTTTTGTCATAGTGTGAGGAAAGTAGATGAGGTCACCACACTTGACTCTGAATAAAACATTGTACAGTAAGTGGTGCAAAGACAATGTTGGAATTGAACTTGTGTGCACTTAATTTACTATAACTGCATGTTAAAAGACTTTCTGATGGTCTGCTTTAGTGTCAGTGTGTAACCACATTGTTATTAACAACCTAAAAGATGAGACAACTTGCTCTAATGTGTTAGATCATTAAAAATAATAAAGAGCATTTGTGTACAGGTACATTAAAAAAATGCAGTTTGTAAAAATGAAAAAGAACAAAATACTGTACACATGTTTGAGATGGTGCCTTTATTATTTAGTTGAGGCAACATTACTAATACAGTAATCCAATTAAATTAGTGGCTTTTTTTCTTTAGTTTCGATGAAGGTGCTCAATGATATTTTCTATAACTTGGCTGCATGTAATGTCAAGAAGGAAGAAGTTTGTTCTTTTTTTAACCTAAATTAGAAAATAAGACAAAATACAGACTAAAGATTAATACAGTATTTACACTTTTTTCCTTGTAACTCATACACCCAAGCAGATAAAGTGGATGCACAAACATGTATATTTTAAACATGTACAAAATTATAAATTTATTCCCTTCCATTACCCCCCAGTGTAAACTGGTAATAATCTTTTAATGCTTAAGGCTTATGTTTTCCTTTCATTCTTTGGTATTGTCCATTTTCACTCTTGGCAAAGCATTGTTGTGCTGTTTCAGACTTTGAGCATGACATTCTGTGACTCATCATTCTGTCTTCTCAGAGCCTTCTGGCAAAATGGGTTCCCACTCCCATTTCCTGGTAAAACTGTCTTTCATGGGTTGTATCCAGACTACAGAGGGAACACCAACCCCCACCCATTTTCTACCTTCTTTTTGCACATCTCAGCACAAACTTTATACTGTATTAAAATTTGTTTTGATGGGGTTTTTTTTGTGTGTGTGTGTGTGTGTGTGTGGATCTAGTGTTGGCTTAGGTTTCAGTGTTGTATCAGCAGCTTAAAACAAGCTGTTTTTTGTTTCTGGGATTCATAGTCTCACATTCATTCATATATTCTGGCATGTGGCCTGTACTATGGCTGTCTAGCCAATTTCTCAAATTGCTCCTGTAAGCTGTTTTGTAGTCAGTTATTCTTGTAACAAAACATGAAATCACTAACACTACATTTACAATGAACTTTTATTTGCAGCTTTGCCTTTCGAGTCATAGATCTGAAGACAGCCAGTGATCTGCATTCATACATTGAAAGTTTGCTCTCGTCAAGTGCTGAGCAAGCTTATAAACGAAAAGTAGACATAGACTCAAAATTGTGCAAAGAAAGACAGAAGTTAAAGAGGATTATGATGCAAAATGATGCTGAAATTAGAAAATTGAAGAGGTCTATGGAACTGGTCTGTCCAAAAGTGCAGAAGAAGAAACGTAAACATAAGTGTAAATTTAGGAGACTGTTGGGAGAAGTCAGAAAAGAACTGAACTGTGCAAGAAAAAAAAATCAAAGAACTGGAACTGGATAATGACAAACTGCAGGGGTTGTTATTGGACTGTGAATCTTCAACTGACTGTGACACTGTGTCAGTGAAGAAGGATTCTAAAACATATTCCTCATCCTACAGACTTGCAGCATACTCATGCATCCTCCACCAGGTGCTAGTGGAGGAGACAAGTAATCTTATAGCAGATGTTGTTGACAATATCACTTCAATAAGGTTGAAGGAAAGGCTGATGTTGCAACTGTTGCCCAATTTGCATATGAACTTGGTGTGTTAAGTGAAGTGCAGGTTGCAGAAGCGGTAGTGAATGAGAAATGTGTTGAGCTTACTCTTGGTTGGGATGCAACATCTTTGTCAGCTGAGTACATCAATGAGGTTCATCTCATGTTTCTGGGTGATCCCCCTTCCTGCCCATGGAGACTTCAGTTACAGGTGAATGCATTAGCAGGAGGGACTACAGCTGACTTTGCGACTCATATAAAGGAAGCGCTCAATGACATCAGTGAAACATATGCAAGTCTAACAGCTACCAGTTCTTTGGAAGTGAGCAATATTATCATCTCAAAACTCAAAAACACAATTTCAGATCAAGTGGCTGTAAACAAATGTGTCAGAGAAAAACTAGAAGAGTTAAACATTGAACTGTTGCAGCTGAATTGTAATATCCATCCCCTTGATGGTATAGCCAATGAGAGTAGGACTTCTCTTAAACAGCTGGAGAAACAAAAACAGATTGTGGGACAGCTTCTCGGTCGTGGCTGCTGTGCAGATAATTTGAAATATGCTCTGTCAAAAATGAGATTCAGTGTTTCCCCCAGTTAACTTGCCATGGCGGGGTGCTCATCTCATCCATAGTTTTTGTTGATGGGGAGGGACAGAGACATGTCTGAGCGAAGCTTGTACCAACAGTTTTTGAGCAGGGGCGGGGGGTGTTCAGCATGAGGGAAGAGGCACCTTTAGCTTTTTAGCTAGAGAGCCTGTATTTATTGCTGCTAGCTTAGTGCTATGTCAGTGCCGGGGGTGGGGGGTTCGGTTTGGTAGGCGGGATGCTCCGTTGACGGGGTGGGGCACCCTGCTTGTATAATGCTAGGGGAAACACTGAGATTTAAACAAGGAAAAGGTGACCCCAAGGGCTTCAAATCATTCCTCAAAAAGTTGGCATTGATCTCAAACTGATTGTTTGATACGTGGGGAACAGATTTCATGTTATGTTCCATTTAGCAGGAATATTCACTTACAGAACAGAAATTTTAGATTATTTGCAGCATTTTTTGCAACTGTACCAGTGGATTACGCACATCAATCATCAAGGACCTCACCAACGCTTCAATTGTTGTTCACCTGCAGAGCCTGGGTCTGTTGGGGAAGATTGTAACTGGGCGATCTCTTCTCTATNATTATATACTGTATACGGTGTATATATATGTATACAGTATATGGTATATATTTTTTATTAACTAGTGCTGGGGAAAATGCTTTGCATCGTGTCTAATCTGTTTACTGTTTTTATTTTTTTTTATTTTTACCCAAAACAAGAAAATAATTAATGTGTTTGGATGATGCACACTGTGAGTCCTGATAACTGTTGTCCAGAGATAAACTTGAGTTGCATCAAATAAGTTTCAGAGTGGATTACTGCACTTTTAATTTACCGTAATATGTTTTGTGTTTTTTTTTGTTTTTTTGTCTGGCATTCCAACTTTAAAAAAAATTAGTTTGTAAAAATACACACCAGAATTGTAATGGATACACCATACGGTAAATAAAAAAACTCACTCTTAAGATAGCTCACATAGCTGTGACTATTGTCCTGTGGACGGGGTTTACTGTGGTATGTCTGAAGTATAATGTGATAAGTTATGACTGTAGCTTCCAGGGAATCCCCGTCACTGCGTTTTGTTGGATGTGCAATGTATCTGGCTTTTCTTGGATTAGCACATACTGTTGATGTGTTGTGCAGAACAAAGCTGCTTCTCATTGGTTGCAGCACTTTCTACCAAAAAACTCACCTGCATTGTTTTAGACTTAAACTCCCTGCCACTTAACTTAAATATTATTATTATTGCGGGTTCGCGTCCCGGCCACTACACATCTTGGGGTGTCTATGAGTGCACACCTATTTCTCCAGCTCCCCGAGCGCCTTCTATGGCTGCTCACTGCACCGCCTGGTAGGTGGTTGGGTTAAATGCAGAGACGAATTTCGTCTGTGTATGGGAAACATACGCAGATGACAAGATTAGACAATTATTATTATTATTATTATTATTACACATACCGGTACCGGTATATATAAATTTTAGTACAATTAATTACTTAGTGTAAAAGTATAGATGTTTGACAGTTTCATGATTTCACACTGCATATATTGCTTGTGTTGTTAAAGGAATTATTTATTTGGTGTTAATCCTAAAGGTTGTAGCATAATTAATATAGTTCAAGTTCACATGAACTTGTTTTGTTAAAAACAATACAATTTTTTTTCTAACAGCTGGTGTTAATTTGACTCACTTTTTAAAGTGATGTAATTGTGTGATGATGAATTTTAATTGCCGTATACACACTAAAAGAAAAAGTCAGAAATTACATTCCAACATTCTATTTTTTAATTAATTTTTTTAGATTTGGTGTTTGTAAGTAATGGTTTGAATAAGAATATTTTTATGTCAACCCTTGCAGTGGCTTTTAATTTTCTACAGTTTATGCTGTAAATGCAAATCTCTTTAAATTGTTCTTATGTACAAACAGGAGTGTAAGACAACCCAGACCACTTGATCCAGGGTGGTGATGGGCTGTCATGTCCACGTCTCTAACCCCAGCAGGGCGCATGGGGTTACTTGACCTTTCAACCTCAAGGTCAGGTGGCACTTTGAGGTCATTGTGTGGGGAGCAAGTGTCAGAAACGGTTAAAAAGGCTCAGCAGCGAAGGTGACATGTCTGGGCATGCTTCCATAAAGGAGAGAGACAGAATGGGTGGAAACCATTGATGAGAACAGTTTGCAGCTAGACTTGTAAAAAGAATGATTAGTTTCAAAGAAAATGATGCAACATACCTGGCTTGCCCTTCCTTTTGTTATTTATTAATTTTTATTTGTATATACTTGTAATTTTTTTTAAAGAATTAACAAGGTAAGTTACTTCTTTGCAATTAAATTTACACATTACCGTTAACAATGAAGGGTGTTTGCCTAATCAGTTGTTTGTAAATTAGAAGATGCCTTTACAGTATTTAATTTTTTTATTTGAGTATACCCATCTGCCTGCAGCTTTCTGAAGCTCAATTAATGACTCGTTTTGTCTTTTAAAAGTTAAAACAGGCATGTTTTTAAGTAGCGCAGAAGGTCAAATGTGTTGTTGGTATGCAGGATCTGTAATTGGTGGATCTAAACGCATGTTATGAGGTAGTTTTTGAGGAAATTGAACTATAGTTTGCTGTAAAAATGTTTACATCAATAATAAAAGACAAGTCAATCAGATATTTCATTTACCCTTTATTAATCCAGGTAGTCTCATTGAGCCACGAGAACTCATTTTCAAGAGAGACCTGTTTAGGGAGCAGATGGTGGGGGTTAAGGGCCTTGCTCAGGGGCCCAGAGTGGGGTGAATGAGAGTGGAGGCAGGTGTGGGTGTTTCACCTTTTTCCACCCACATTATTTGATGTTGTCGGTACCGGGGCTTGAACCAGCGATCGTCGGCCCACCGTCTCTAACCTCTGCGCCACCACTCCCAGATAATGTACTACACTCAGGACCTCCTGCTTGTCTGGATTTTGAAGCTGAAACATTCCTGTTACTGTACATCCATGTTTTATCTTAACATTTTCAGATGAAATGTCTGTTTCAGATGAAATGTCTGTTATCAGAGAAGGCTAAACGACTAATATTACTACAACATCCTGACTTTTATTTCTAAATGCATAACCCTAAATGATAATTCCTTGTAAGCATACGTTCATTTAAACTGATTGGCATTGAAAATTAAATTTTGACCACCATAAAGCCTTTACAAATGTTTTATTTTTATTGTGTGATTAGATGTGAATGTCAGTGAAAGGTTTCAGTTCATGTGTAAACTGTTCACCAGCTGTGTCAGCTTTAACACAGACTGATAAATTGACCTCTACGATAGCTGTTAATTCAGATGTGTGCTTTTACATTTAGTAGTTCTGATAGTAAAGTGTACAATATTAAATTTGAATAATTTTAGTTTTTCAATAGATTTTATTCATTAATCTTTACAGTATTATCAAAATGAATGATGCTAATAGAAATTTTGTTTGTCAAAGGCTTTATTTTTTTATGTTTACCCGGTATGTTGCTTTCCTCTTATGGTCATATCTGTGTGCTCATGATCAAACCTGCGTATAGTGATTAAGATATTTTTTTTTAAGTAATAAAAAAATTGGGGTGAGTGAATGAAATAGCTTTTTATATCCATCATTGCGCTGTTTTTGTGATGAGAGGAAATCTAGAATTATGTGACTTGCCAGTGAATTTTAGTCATAAGTACATTGCGACTCTTATTAGATTTGTTCTCAGGTCCATTGAGACCTCTAGTGGCAACATAATCATCACTTCCCGTCTCCTCTGGGACTATTACAGGAAAAGATAGACTGCAAAGTTAAATTAGGGTTTTTCTAATTTGAGCTTTATATTTTGTGAACATTTATTTCCGTTCTTTTTCTTTACCTGCTTGTTTCTGGATTGCGGGCAGCTGGTTCCTGTGTCCAGCAGTCACTGTGCAGTTGTCAGGTCACAAGTCCTTCACATGGCCTCAGACTGAGACACACTTCCACCCACACCTCGAGACGATTTGGTGTTACCTATCTTAACATGTATGTTTTTGATCTGTGAAGGGAAACTAAAGTTCCCGGAGAAGACCTACGTGTGCACAGGGAGAACATGCAAAGTCCACCAGAAATGTCCAGGCCAGGTGGCACACCTCCAATCTTCACAAGAGGCAGCAGCTGTGAGGAATATAGATTTTAAAATCTTAAAACGTTTAGCAACCGACAGTCTCTTACTTAGAAAAGTTTGGTTATGACACTTCACAATAGATGATTTTTTTTAAAGCAATACTTTCCACATTCTGTGTCTCACTGGACATCTTTTCATGTTTATTAACATCAGGTATATTCTGATAGTAAATAACCATATTTCAAAATGATGCCCCTTTTCTTGATGCAGCAGGTCGTCATTACTTTAGTACTTCAGTGTTGTAGTTGTCTCCGTGGGATTCTGCTTTTATCAAATGTTCGTAAATCTGACATGAGTGCCTATTTTGTGAAGACCGTTCTTTGCTCTTAAGTTTATCTTGTGCTTTATTTCTAAAGAGACTCATTTATGCAAAAAAAAAAAGTATTTAAGTTGATCAATTTGTAAAACTAGAACCTAATTGGGTCGGTGGTTTCACTAAGTGTGTTTAGCTAAACTTGAGGAACACTCGTCTAAAATGATTTTCATAAACTAAATTTCCCTTTTTAGATAAATAATGTGACGGACATTTGACCTTGTAGAGCCCGTGAACAATCATGCCTCCAAGCTGCTGGGTTCAAAACAAACAAACGTTCCACCATGTGACGATCCTTGTTTAACGCTTCTTTTAATGTGGTATCAATTTAAAACCTCCCCCTGGTTTCACCACGACAGTGCCTTTCTGCATCAAGTAACATGTATTGTTGTGGGAACCTCATGGTCCTGCAGCAGCCTCATTATCCATCATCAGAGCCTTCTTTCCATGCAGCGTGACTCAGAACAGTGTTTGTTAAATTTACCTTGGAGTTCAGTCTCATCTTAATGTGCCTTCTTTCTCTGTGTTCCAGATGGCGACCCCCTCCTGCCTGCTTATGAAGAACAAAACTGCATTCTGCAGATCATCAATAGGTGGCTGAATAATAGTCAAATACTAGGTCTGTTGTCCGTTTATAAACGTGCTATGCAGATTAGCAGCTGGGATTATGGGGACAGCGCCAAAAGGATGAAGCTGATCCAGAAGCAACGGGAGTGCACCTCCAGTTCAGGTGGTGCTGTAGCAGCACGGAATGGTTTGTGGGTTACTCTGAGATGCAGGCCATACTGTGCTGCCGCAGCAACGCCTGGAGAGACGCCCAGCTGCCGCCTGCAGCTCCTCCACCTGCCCGCGCCTTACTTAATGCTGCTAGATGAGTTTCCTGATGATAATGGAAAGCTTGGAGGATTATGACTGGCGGCCTTACTGTAGCAGCACGTAAATATTGGAGTTAAGACTAGCTGAAGTCTCCAGTATTGATCGTGCTGCTGAAGCAAAGCTGACCACACACAGCATTAAAATAAACAGAACCCTGTAGTTCCATCTCTTAACTGCAGCAAAGTTCTCACGTAGCATTTTTATTTAGATTTTTAATCTTCCCACCTAAAGAGGTAACTGGAACATTGTGAAGATTTGACATGCTGGAAATAAACATTTAAATCACTTTGGTCTCCGTGTATTTTTATACCATTACAAGCAGAACGTGAGTTTTATTCAGCATATTGTTTCTGGATCAGTGGCTCGGGGCCTGCGGCCTCTGCAGGAGGAGCAGGAGGCCGATCCCAGATCAGCTGCAGCTCTGCATCTACTGAACCAGTATGAACTGGAGGAGCAGGAGGCCGATCCCAGATCAGCTGCAGCTCTGCATCTACTGAACCAGTATGAACTGGAGGAGCAGGAGGCCGATCCCAGATCAGCTGCAGCTCTGCATCTACTGAACCAGTATGAACTGGAGGAGTCAGCACGGGCTGTCCTGTTCACGGCCTTCAGCACCATGCATGTAAACATTTACAGTAGTGTTGTATATAAATGTATATTCTCTATATAATTTTTATATATATTAAATGACGAGGCGTTCTGCCACTCGCCGTTTTCACCTTCCAGGACGCGCATCAGTGTATACTGTATATTTATATCTACAGTATATAATGTGAACACGGGCCTTGAAATATATATTTTTTAATACTTTAGTTATTTTATTTTAGCTATTAAGAGCAGTATGAACTTCAATGACTAGAGCGTACGCTTTCACCTTTTAAATTGATTAAATGAAAACGACGCGTTGTGACGTCAGATTAAATGTAGATGTTCAGGCCGTGTCATGATTTAAATGATTGTTTTTTGTGTTTCTACATGTTGCTCAGGCCTTATCTCGTTTTGTGCGCAATGAAACATAAGTACTTCCGTTCGATGTGGCCTTCTCTGGCCTATTTTTTTCACAAACAGCCATGATGTCTATACTGTATTTTTATTAAAACATCAGAATTTTGGCTCTTTATTATTACCATTTTATTTTTTAAGTAAGACATTTGTGGGTCGTTTTATAATTTTATGTTTTAATTTGCGATATTGAAATGTTAAGGATCTTTACACTGAACGCATCGTTGTGGGTTTGAAAATACAATTTCAGTTTTAACTAAACAGATTTTTTTTTAATTAATTATGTGCAGTCACTAATTTATAAATAAAATGTGTCACTTACCTCCGCTCCGCAGGTCCACGTGCTTTATGAGCTGAAATTCAGCCGTTTTTCCTAAAGTCGTTGCGTAAACTACAATATTCCTTAAATTTTCACCCGTTTCTCTTTTTTATTTTATTTTAACTGATGGATGAAAACGGAGTTTTGCGCCAAAAAGCCGCGCGTTGTGCGTCAGAAACCTCTGGACCGCTTCTCTCCACCTGTGTGCGCACAAAGTTTGTGCATTCTGACATTGAAGATGAATATGTTATCATAAACTAGAAAGATTATTATTATTTTTTTAAATACAGAGCTGGTTTAAGAATTAAACGAGTTTAGTTTTTTTTTTTTTTCTCCATGCGCATTTTGGATAGAAAATGGAGGCTGTGACGTCAGCCCTGTCAATAAAGTCGTGGTTTCTATTAATTTTATTTCAATCTACATGTCATTTTGAGTGACAAGGCAAGTGAAATATTAATGCAGACGTGTGCTTTCATCCTATATTCCCTGGCAACAGTAAGCTATATATATATATATATATGTACAGGCGTGCCGTGACGCACATCCTGAAATCTGCGCTGTGCTGACGTCACTGATTTACTTTGTGGTCCTTTCAGCATTCTTTTACTGTCTTCTGCAACAAAACCCTGCAGATTAAAGACAAATCATTCTTGATAGTTCCAGCTTTAACAATCAGCCCTCCCTGCACCTTTCTTGAACATATTGCAGATATTTTACAAGTGAGCTGCATGAAGTCACATATACATACATATGATGTATATGATTATTAGCCAGCTGTTGAATTATCAGGTTTTATAGAACACAGCTATGACAGTTTTCCTGTTCCTCACGTGTGCGCAGCCTGCTGCATGAACATCTGTTATGTAATGTGTTGAAGATGCAGCATCACTGATGCAGGGAGATGTTCACTGGGTGAACTCAAGACTCCAATTTCTCAGGTTTATTTATAAAGATTGTAAAAATAAAAACATACAAAAGATTCTGATGTGAGTTAGTGTAAATCTGGGTTTAGTGTTGATTTTGGTTCATTAGTTATACAGCATGAAAAAGATTAAAGAAGACAATCTGATGTTTCCACACGTCCGCTCTTTCTTTCCAGTCTTTTCACATCATGAGTGTTACTGATCAGAACTCACACGTGTCCATAAAGAGTCCAGTTGAGTCTGGATAAATATGTCCGCTTCCTTCAACATGTCATGCATTTGTTTAGCGTGGGAGGAAAGTTTGATGACAATTGGGGCTCTGCTGAAGGCCCCATCAGGGGCGAGGTGAAAGAGGAGGATGAGGAGGAGCAGCGCCAGAAAGAACAGTATCAGGACCATCAGGACTATGACCCTGCGCCCCTCCACCCCTGCTCCACCCGTCCTGTACGCGCCTCCTTCATGCGGGACAGACATCTTGTCCACGTCGCGGAGCCGCAGGGAGTCCCACCTCTTCACGTCGAAGTTGCGCAGGAGCGGCGCGACCTGCGCGTCTCTGCGCTCGGGGACGCGCGTCTCCTCCAGGAGCTTCACCTTCTCTCTGAACTCCATCATCTGCTGCAGGAAGCCCAGCGGGTCGGAGGCGCGCCGGATGGCCTCGGACACGCGGCGCGCCTCCCCCTGCTCCTCCAGCGCCGCGCTCAGCCTGCTGATCTCCGGGTCGCGCTCCTGCATCACCTTCAGCCGCAGCGTGTCGAAGTCCGCCAGCACCTCGCTCCTCTTGCTCTCCAGCGCGCTCACCAGCTTGTCCAGGTAGTCCGCCGCCTTCTCCGCGTCCGCGCGCACCGCCTGCAGCGCCTCCTTCTTGTCCGCCTGCAGCGTCTCCAGGCGGGACCGCGCGCCCGCGCTCCCCCAGCGCTCCACGCGCAGCAGCAGCTCCTCCAACGCCTCCTTCTCCCGCACGTGCGCCTCCTCCAGGGAGCAGAAGGCGTGGCCCCGGTGCGCGTCGGCGGTGGCGCAGACGCCGCAGATGAGCGTCAGGTCGGTGGCGCAGAAGATGTTGAGCGGCTGCTCGCGGTGCTGCGTGCACGCGCGCGCTTTCGGCGCCACCTTGATTTTGCTGAACTTGTCGACGATGGCGCGCAGGGAGTAGTTGATCTGCAGGCTGCCGGCGCCGTTGTGCGGCGTCTCCTTGCGGCACGTGGGGCACTTGAGGGGCGCTCTGAAGGCGCGCACCCCCTCCAGGAGACCCTCCAGGCACTTCTTGCAGAAGCTGTGCGAGCACAGCAGCACGCGCGGGTCCTCGAAGAGCGCGCAGCACACCGCGCACGTCAGCTCCTCCTCCAGCTGCTCCATGGTGACGACCTGCGAACACAGACAGCCGTCACGTGACTCAGTCAGGCGGGAATCTCATAGTTGCCAAGCCCGTTTATTACAAGCGACTTTGGGCTTGTTGTTGTCTGCAGCCGCTTATTCATTTGGGCTTGTTTTTGACACTCAGTCAGGAACAACAGGCGTTCAGCAGAATACAACCCGCACTCATGCATTAAATGATAAATAAACAGCTGTGCCTCATAGGCCTGGTCTTGGAGAGTAGTTTGATGTAAGATTTGTGTGGGTGGCTCAAAAGACGTGCATGGTATTGCAAAAACTAAGATTTATGAAATGTTACATTGTGAAAAATTACAAAATGCATAAAATTTGAGAAATAAACAGCTGTGCCTCGCAGAACTGGTCTTGGAGAGTAGTTTGATGTAAGATGTGTGTGGGTGGCTCAAATCGTGTAAAATATATAGTTTTTTGTTTCTGAAGAGCGACGCGTTTGAAAATTTGTTGACGGTCCCTCGTGACGGACCATGACGTCTCTGAGCAGGGGCAGACTCAGCGCGGCTGCCCGAAATCAGACTCCATGAAGCGGACTGACGAGAGCACCGCACCGCTGACGACACGGAGCTCGAATATCCAACGTCCAACTTGAAACCAACTTTACCGCGGTGCTTCCATCACAGGCAGCATCATAATGAATAATAAATAATAAAACACACGAGCGTCGCAACAAACACTGATCTGTCACGTTCCAGCTGCGTGCCCCTCCTGAAACAGAAACTGCCTCGTGCCGCGTAAAAACCGCGAACGGGACTCCCTCCATTGTGCGACATTATCCTGCCCTCTGATCTCTAAAATAAACTTAAGATTGTCCTAAAAGTGCCCCCAAAAAGTCAAAGACAGTTATTTTCTGAGCAGGACGGCGTCGGTCTTGTTGAGCTGTGATCCCATCACCGTCAGCCGAAATGCGTCAAATGATGGACGCGCGGGGTTCAGCTGCTCCTGTCGGCGAGGCTGCAGCCAACACGAGGGCTGTGACACATTTCTGCACGCGCATAGTAACACAAAACTACTGGAGCACACGAATCTCTCACCTCTCACCAGCTGCTGGAGGCGCTCAGCGCGACGCAGTCCCCATCATCATCATGGCGCTTCTTGTTGCCGCGCAGACTTCACTCTTTCCGGGTATGAGGTTAACCCTTTCAGCCCCGCGCGGAAGTTTTAAAAACCCCAACAAACCGCTTGTATCAGCGCGCACAGAATTGTGAAACGCGTTGCTGGGTGGGGGTTAAACACTACATGTGTTAAACACTACATGTGTTAAACACTACACATGTGCCCTGGCTCGTTTGACCGCTTCTTTTGAGCGCATTCGCGCGTTTACGCTTTTTTTTTTGCTGCGGGGTAATTTGCGGATGATCCCTGGGCTGCCAGGTGGGGGAGGGGCTGTTGCTATGCAAAACATGACAGCGTGAAAAACTGTCAAGTGGGTTCCAGCGTGGCGTCACGTGCTGTAACTCTGAACTACTTTAGTGGCCTGTGTTCAGCATTATACAGCTGTTAATGCGGTAAAATAAAAAATATATATATTAAAAAAATGTGGCCGTGAAGCTAAAATAACTGCCATAAAAGCTGTGGAAACTAATTTTAATATCAGCACCAGTAGAAGGCAAATCTGTGTGTATGCCCTGCAGTAATGAATGATTCAACACCTAAATTAAACCATGTTCCCCCCATTACCCCCCTCTATAATCCACTTTCAGTTCAGTCGATTATGTAACATCGATACCCAATACATGTAGTTACTCAGTCACGTGTATAAATGTTGACCTTGATTTTCTTCCCTTGTTTCCATGCCATCAGGAGCAGCTGCCTATCTAACCGCTGTGATTGGATACAGTGCGTCACTGGTGTAGTTCCGCGCTCTGCCGCACGGCGCCGCTGTTGCACGAAGCGGAGACTTTTAACGTTTTGACAGAGGTCGCTCTTTGGTTTCTTTTCCGGGTGTTCAGTCGGTGACTGGTCGAGAATGGCTGCGATGTTTACGTGTTGTTTAGGCTGCTGCGGAGAAGGGGGATCCGGACACATTCCCCTCAAAGAGATGCCCACTGTCCAGTTAGACACTCATCACATGGGTGAGGATGCGTTGATGGTTTAACGTGGGAGTTAAAGTCCACAAATAACAACAAGCGGGACATTCACGCTACTTTAAGCTAGCTGCGTTTGTTTTTTTTAAATGGGTTATTTACGTCTTAATACAATTATTATTACTGTTCCTCGTCTGAGGTGGATAGATGCCAAGGTTATATTATCTTGTTTAAATAATTAACAAAATGAATTGTTGAAGAAATGTATGAAGTAGTTTTATGTGTAATATGTTGAAATTGGAAAATTGAGATGAGTTATTCCTTTGTTACTTATAGATAATTACTGTATTGTTTGAATTGATTGTTTTGAAAAGGGGCAGATATAATAAGATATTTTCTTCTTTCTGCCGCCTTTCATTTTATATTTTCTTTCTTTTATAAGATACATGTGTTTGTTATGTTTTTATGTTTTTATAAAATGAATAAATAAATAAAAATGAAAAAAAAAAATGAAATGAAATAAATAGCAAAATGTTAACAACTCTGCACATAAATAAAAGATTTGATAAAAATAATAATAATGAGCGTGTTAAACGAAACACTCTTATTTCAGTTTGTGTGCAAGACATCATGTAACTCAAGCATGTGTATGAAGGTGAAGATTCTCAGTCATCAGGACATGGTCAATCAAAAAAAAAAGTTTATTTTTTATTTAAGCTTGGGGACAAACAAGAAAATACTATAATTTGAAAATGTTCATGTAAACATAAAGAAACTTGTCTTATGAAATAGTAAAAGTACTTCCTCAGACGGCTGAGACGAGCTGGTCTGAGTAGCCCAGTCCTCACCTCCTTCTACAGGTGTGCAGTGGAGAGCATCCTGTGCTCCAGCATCAACGTGTGGCATGGAGGCTGCACATGCAGAAAGAAAAGCTCTACAGAGAGTGGTGAAGGCTGCACAGAAGATGTTGGAGTCAGTCTCCCCACCATCACAGACATCTACACCTCCAGATGCAGGAAGAGAGCCACCTGCATCATGAAGGACCCCACTCACCCAGCACACACACTTTTTGCTCCACTCCCCTCAGGAAGGAGGTTGAGGAGCATTAAGTGTAGAACCACTAGACTGAGGAACAGCTTCTACCCTGAGACTCATGAATATATAACCAGAAGAATCCCTGTGAAATATCACATCATGTTGCTGCTGATCTGTTTCATGTTGCTGTGTTCATTCATGCTCATCTTCTCACACAGACTCCTGCTCGTGCTGCTGTTTGGCATATTGTTTTTGTACTTACTAATAGTGCTTACTGCTTAGCGTATTTTTATTTAACGTTTTTTTTTAGTTCATATCTTAGATCTTATTACTGTTTTTCTTTTACATTTGATACTTTTCTTGGATGTAGCTGGGACCCTGTGTACACACTTTCATTCCATCACATGTACCACATGTAGTGCATATGACAAATAAAGAAACTCTGACTCTAAAAGTAATCTGTGCTTTTGTTGTCTTGCAGGCACTGATGTTGTCATTGTAAAGAGTGGTCGAAGGATATGTGGGACTGGAGGCTGCCTTGCTAATGCTCCTTTGCACCAAAACAAAAGTTATTTTGAGTTTAAGATCCAGTCCAGTGGTAAGTGTTTGGTTTTTAGTTAATACTCCTCTTTCTTTCAACTTCTGCCTTATTGGTTGTTGTTTTTTGCCAAGCTACAATATTTTCTAGTGTATTCCTATAAGGCTTAGGTCACTAATTGGCGGACCTGTGATTGTTCTGTCCAGACCCGTGCCTGATATGATACATTCACGAAAATAGGTCATTTTCATGGAGCATTTTTTCAGTGATAGCTTACGTGCAGGTGTGTTTTGGAGGTTCACTCTACTTCAGGTGTTATGGGAATAGCATCACTCAGTTAATGAGACAATCAAATCTTTTGTTTTCCCTCCACGGCCAGTGCATCGAACTCTTACCCAAGATGAGTTGAGAAGTAGGAAAGAGGAAGAAACGGCATGTCATGCTCCAAAATAAGAAACGTTGTTGCTGAAAACTGCTGTTTTAAAGATGAATGGACAGAGAATTTCATTCTTCCAGCAGGCAGTTCAAAACCTGTTTGCCTCGTATGCTCTGAAACGGTCGTATTAATTAAAAGTGGCAACGTGAAGTGCCACTACGAAACAAAGCACATCTCTTTAGAGCAACGTTATCTGCTGAAGTGGAGCAGAGAGCAGTAAATTAACCGACCTGCAACAGATCCACCTCATCACAAATACTTTTACAGACCAGCAGCTGCTGAATGTTCACTCAAGGTGTCGGGGATTTTGGGGCAACATAAAAAACATTTAGTGACGGGACAGTCCTGAAGGAGTGCTTTATATGCTGTTGACATTATTTGATGGAAAATAAAAACATGATATGTGTGAAAAAAAATCAAACCAATTCTGATGTCAGCTTCAACAGTAAGCAGGAAATCAGAAATATTAGCAGATGATGTGCTGGCACAGCTGGATGCAGCTGTTCAGAGTGCACCGTGCACCTCTGACCATCAGTGAGTCCGATATTATTGATGATGCTCAGCTTCTTACATGAGAATGGCTCTGAATCCAACCAAGATTTAAATTACTGCAGGACAATCCCATTTCTCTCATTAAGAAAAGTAAAATAATCGAAAGAGAAAAGGTGTTCAAAGCTCTGTTTTCAGTTTTTTTCCTAAAAGAGTCAGTTTTATTGATTGTTTTCTGAAGATGCTGACATATTTTACTTGAAAACTTAACTTTTTATAGGTTGGTGGCGCCTCTAAGCCAATAAATAAATAAAAGTTTACTTACTCTGTTTACACATTTTTACACTAAAAGAGCCACTTTTTAAATTGTTTTCTAAAGATGTTAACTTTTTACTTTTAGTGTAAGCCTGCAATTCTTGGCTCTCTTCAATTTAAGAGAAAAAGGCTTACATGTATTAGGCTCTGTTTTCATATTTAAGATGCATTTTATACTGAGCTTTCTGTTTTAATCTGAAGTAAAGGCCTTAAATTTATTTCTCTGGGACTAATTTTAATTATGGAGCTAGTTGTTTACTATAAAGTGCAGTTTGTTAACAGTGAAAATGTGAATATGGGTAGGCAAGACCATAAGACAAATGTTGGACCTTCGTTCGGACCTTTTACTAGGAGAAATTTTAGTAACTGAGTTTTAATTGAATACCCCTGCTATAAGGAAATGATTGATGCTGTTTACTTTTTAACAGCATCAGTATTTTATGGTGCGCGTATGATTCATCTATTCATTCATACATAGGTTTTTTTCAAGTGATTGTTTTTGTATGTGTTGTGTATTCTGATTACCGGTACTATGTTTCTGGTCTTTACCATAAACATAAAAGTCATTTGATAAATGTGTTTAAAAACATCTCATGAATTTAAACACCTGAACTGAACATTTGTAGGTGTGTGGGGAATTGGTGTGGCCACTCAGAAAGTGAATCTTAACCAAGTGCCTTTGGGCCGAGACACAAACAGCCTGGTTCTGAGGTATGATGGGTCCGTGTACCACAACAACGAAGAGAAGAATCGACTGCCTGCAAACAGCCTTCCTCAGGAGGGCGACATAGTGGTGAGTGAAGATTTCATCCATTCAAGATCTTTACCCATTTCTTCCTTTCTTTTACATACCGATATATATTTTTTTATAAGCCTATCAAAATATCAGTTCAATTCAGTTTATTTATGTTGTGCCAAGTTACAACAGAGATTATTTCAGGGGACTGAACAGAAACATTCACATACATTAAAAGTCAATTAGTAATATTATTTACGGTATACAGTATAAGGAAGTGTGTTGTAGAATCTGTGTTGTAAAAAATATATAAACTTGTCTCTTCACAAAGTGTAACTCTCTGGATTATTTTCTTCAGACATCTTTGTTAATGGCTTTTAGATTTAAAGTAGAAATTTATCTTTTTTTCCCCGTGCAGTTTAACGCAAACACACATTGGTCCCACTCACATCAAAACGCACATTCCCTTACCTATCTAGAGTTCCAACATATACCTGTACATGTTTTAATATCTAGACAGGAAATGTGGCATAGTAAAAGTGAAAGTAAGTAAATAGTCTGGTCTAGTTTTAGAATAGAGATGTGGCTCAGGTCTGAAGGATCCATGGATCCGTGGATCGGATTTAGTAAGAAACATCTTGACAAATACTTGGTTATTTCCAAAAACACGTCCCTTTCATTATGTCCAATTATGTCCTGAATATTGCCAGAAAAGGAAGCTGTACCATAAATATGTTTCACTACCCAAAATGTCCACATCTTTATGAAGACTGTTTTAAACTCCCCAAGTCCACACATTTCACCTACAGCAAATAAACTTGCTGTGAAGCCAATGACGACCGGTACTTGGGCATTTCCCAGAATCAGTCTCAGACAACAAAAGAGTAGAGAAATCAAGTCTACTGCAAGGAAATACATTACCTAAGAACTACCCCCTGTTAGTGCTGGGGAAAAGACAGAATTCAACATCTCAATAAAATATATTTTACAAAATTACTATTATTATATATATTTTTTAATAAAATGTATTCATAAAAAAATCCATAAACAATAAGAATACAAAATATAAAATGAAAGGTAGAAGAAAAAAGAAAAAATCTTATTAAATCTGCCCCTTTTTTTTCTCAAACAATTAGTTCAAACAATAATAATCTTCAAGTAACATTTTACTAACAATAACATTTTACTGTATTTTGTGTTTTTACATTATAATAAAAGGGCGGTATGATGTGTACAACCTCAAACAGACCTTCTGTCTCTGGTATCACCTCATGTATCACATCATTTTACCTTTTTATAATTTACTACACTTTTAATTATTATTATTATTTTTTTTACAAAAGTGCATTTGAACACATTTTGATTCATTTCAATTCAGTTTATTTATAAAGTGCCAAGTCGCAACAGAAGTCGTCTCAGGGCACTGAACAGAAACATTCATATATAGAAAATAATAATTTAACATTATTTATCTGAGGAGCAGACTGCTTTGAATTTAACTCCATCACAGAAATCTCATCTTGAACAAACATGAAGGCGACAGTGGAAAGGAAAAACTCCCTCATGAGGAAGAAACCTTTAGCAGAACCAGACTCAGGACAAGTGGCCATCTGCTTCGACCGGCTGGGTTTGAGAGGAACAGATACACAATGGCAGGTCAAGAATCACATGTTAAGAATCATGTTTGAATCAGAATCACATGTTTGATGCACCATTTTATTTTATTTTTTCTGTTAATTTGTCTTAGCTAAAACTAAGTCACAAATAAAAGAAAAGCTTACATCTTTGTTCATCTGCTTTATTCAAGTGAAATTTCCCATGTACATATATTTTAAATAAAAATATTATCGAACTAACACTTTCTGAGTTTTTGAATAAAGTCTGCACGAGCACATGACAGTGTGGAAAACTCACATGCACATTATTATTAACATCTTTTCCCAGAACAGCAGCCAAAATATCTGACAAATAACCTCTATATTCATTCTTATTAATAGTTTTAAGTAATACAGTCAAATATATTATTTCAAATGTTTAACTTGTATCAGAGGGGTTAACGTTGTGACCAGTTTTTCTCTGAGATGATGTTTAACAATTACCAAGTAGCAATGCTCTAAAATATTATTTGCTGTGTTTACAGAAATTCCTGAATGATGTGTTTATACTACTGCTTTACTACTGATTTTAAAACACGGCTCATTCATATTCTGTTTTCTATCACTTTTTGCACAAAAACCACTCGTTTTCTTCTAGGATGAAGCAGTCATGGTATTAGAATGATGTTTGAACATTAAAACTTGAAGCCGTTGTGGATCGGCAGGAGAACAGAAAAGTCTGATGATGGGAGAAGAATATCCCAGTAAAGCTGTGGGATGGAATCTTACAGACGTTTTATCTGTTTTTCCCTTTCAGTGTGCATTTCTTTCATATATTAACACAATTTTACTGGTGTTTAATGTGTGCACGTGTTCATTTGTGCTCCTCAGGGCCTAACTTATGATCACGTGGAGCTGAATTTATATCTCAATGGAAAGAACATGCACTGTCCTGCTTCAGGGATCCGAGGCACCGTTTATCCAGTTGTGTATGGTAAGTTTATTTCTTGGTGTCGTGCTTCAAAAAAACATCATTATTATTTTTACGATCCCTTAAGATGGGTTTATTGTTAGGTGGAAGAAGTATGTTTGCTGTGTTTTATACACAAAGAGTACCATATATATATATATATGGTACATGTATACAGGGAACCCCCGACCTACGAACGAGTTTGGGACCTAAGAACCGTTCGCAGCTCGATCCGTTCGTAGGTAGGGGGTGAAAATTATATTAAAAAAAAAAATTATTCATTCATTCATTCATTCAACCCTTATTTATCATGCTAACGGAGCGTGCGCACATTTAATCATGTACAGTAGTGTACTGTAATGTTAAACATTGCTATTCACATTTACAGAATAAATAAAAATATATTTTCTTACTTTGAGATGGTCAAAGCCGACATCTTAGGTTGCCATGCGTTGATTGTTGTCGGGCCTAGCAGCCCCGCCGGCCGGCCAGTGAACCACCGCAGCCGCTCCAGACCTGTGTTAGCTAGCTGGCTAGCTTCTGCTAGCCAAGCCATGAGCTGGTGTTGGAGCGGCGGCGCGATCAATCTGCAGCTTCTGCTGCTGCCTTAGACATCCACAAAGTTCACAGAGACGTTTCCAGCTCGTAATTAATCCATATGAAGCCATCCTGGTCACCAGTCTTCGGCCGGCTACCGTGTTAGCTCCCGTGTTAGCTTCTGGAGCTAGCCAGGCCGGAGGTGTAGCCAGGCCGGCCGGAGGTGTTCGCACGGCGGCCTGGCACGATCGGCGATAAATCCGCTGCTGCTTGAGACATCCACAAAGTTCACAGAGACGTTTCCAGCTAGTAATTAATCCATATGAAGCCATCCTGGTCACCAGTCTTCGTCCGACTCTCGGCAGCTAACCTAAGATGGCGTCCGGTGTTCTACATTAATTTGTGACCGGAGACCCTAGTGACTGAACCTAAAATAGCGTCCGGTGTTCTACATTAATTTGTGACCGTGTAAACTGAAGACCTACTTCCTGTTGCCCAATATTGCTCAAAAATTGCTCAAAAATGATCAGAAATGATCTTTTTTATCATAATTATTATTTATAAAGCCTTTAAAACAACCAGAGCTGCAACAAAGTGATGTACACATGAAATTAAGAACATTTAAACACAAAAAAAAAAAAAATTTTTTTTTTTTTTTAAATTCATATTTTTATTAAATATGATATGTTCGTAGGTCCCGTGGTTCGCAGGTCGATGGGGTCGTAGGTCGGGGGTTACCTGTATATATGTATATATTAAAAAAAGCAATGTCAATGTTTGTATTTAAAAAATGATAAAGAGTGAATTATTGAAGAAATATGTATGAAGTAGTTCAATGTGTAATATCTCGAAATTTGAAAATTGAGATGTGTTATTCATTTTTTTCATTATTACTTAAATATAATTATTGTTTGAAATGATTTTTTTTTTTATTCTAAAAAGGGGCAGACAAAATAAGATATTTTCTTCTTCTGCCACCTTTCATTTTATATTTTCTTTTTTATACAAGAAACATGTTTGTTGTGTATTCTTTTTTTATAAAATGAATAAATAAATAAATGAAATAAATGAAATGAAATCTGTGCAAAGATAAATTTTATCACAACACTGCAATACTTACGGTAATGAGTACCCTCATCAGTAATTATGTAGAACTAGTTACTTCCCTGATGCATGCTCAATAATCCAGGTAGAAAACTCTAAAAAAGCTAAGTCTGGTCCTCTGGACATTCAAAAAAAACAAAACAAAGCAAAAAAATTGTAGAAACGTTTCGTCTTTCGTCCGAAAGACTTCCTCAGTCTGAGAAGCTGTATTCAGCTCAGTCTTATAAATAGCACCCTCTCACAGTGGATCAACCAGTTGGCTGATGACAGCCGAAACCAGCTGCTCACATGATCAAGGAGGACAACGATGGATCGTTAACACCCTGATGGTTGTTTGCTATTCACAGAGGGCTGAGTGATACTAGCAGCATTGTAAGTGGGGGACAGTTGAACCCCACTATCAGTTACTTCAGTTTCATTCTCCATCTTCTAGGTAGTAAAGACAACAGGTTCAGAAGAGAAGTCATCTCCTCTAGCTCCTCCTGGGGGATCCCAAGGTGTTACCAGGCCACAGAGGATATAATCCCTACAGCAAATTCTAGGTCCCTCTTCCCAGAAAACCTTCAGAGGTGTCCAGAAGGTATTCTAATGAGATGGCCAAAAATAAACTACAAAAAACAGAACAACCTCAACTCCTTTTGAAGGAGACCATCAGCTCTACTCCCAGCTCCCCTTGGATGATGGAGCTTCTTACGTTATCTGTAAGACTGAGCATGGCCATCGTACAAAGGAAGCTCCTTTCAGCTGCTTGTATCCTGGATCTTTCTTTCAGTCAAGATCAATATCTCATGGCTTCAGAGGTTTGTCTTTCAAATTAATCTTTTCACCACAACCAACCAAAACAACGCACTCACTACTGAAGAAGGCTCGGATCCGTCGATCCATCCCCCACTCCATCCTACATCGCCCAGGAACAAGATGCCCAGATGCTTGAATTTTTCTGCCAGACAACTCCACACCCGTTCCTGGTTGGGAATCATGACCTTTGTATTTAGGTAAAATAAGAATGTGTAGTAGTGATTTATTTTGAATTCAAATTATTAAAGATTAAAGGCTGCAAATACAACAGGATTGTTTTTCAACGCAGGCTAAATAAATCTACTGTCCAAACCCAATGAGTTTCCTTTGATGGCTGGTTTATTCCATCACAGCAAGTCAAAAACAATTTATGCCTCTTGTAGTCTGGTTAAAAAAAACAACAGCACATGGGCCCACCCCATTGCATGCTGGTCCTTTACCTGCCAACAGTATAGGTTCCTTCAGTCTACCTGACCTGAAACTTTTACCCTGAGGCTGTTACTCACGAATAAAAAAACCAGAATAATCACTGCAAAATATCACATCATGTTGCTGCTGATCTGTTTCATGTTGCTGTGTTCATTTGTGCCCATCTGCTCATACAGACTCATGTTCGTGCTGCTGTTTGGAGTAATGTTTTTCTATGATGTTAGTGCTTAGTGTATTTTTAGTTTATGTTTTTCTTAGTTCATATCTTAGATGTTATTACTGTTCTTTTACATTTTGTTGGATGTAACTGGGACCCTGTGCACATAATCTCGTTTCATCACATGTACCACATGCGGTGCGAATGACAGTAAAGATTCTCTGACTGACTGAACAAATGCAGCAAATACTAACAAAACATTTTAACCATACAACAAAAAAACAATCCTAAAGTAATTAAACAAAATATATCAAATAGGAAAACTATAATAGCTTCTAAACTGACGGCACAGCAGCACATGGTGTTCAAGTGTGGCTTCCACGTAAAGTTCAGTTAAACATGTAGCACCTTACAAGATGGCTGGTCAAAGAGCTGTCTAGCGCCTTTTCAGTGTTATGAGGCCAAGAGGAGAAGAGGAAGCAGGACTAGGCGGGTCAGGTTTCAGGACTGGCAAGTGCAGCTTTGAAATGCAGCCCCGCCTGGCGGACAAAAACCTCTTCTTCAGTAGACTCCAGTCCTTCTGCTCCATCACACCAAACTTCTGCGAAGTGAAGGACGACTTCCTTCACTACATCCATCAACCCCATCAGGTCTTCTTCTCCTCCCTAGCAGCTCCACATTTGCCATCTTATGTCCAACATGTCCACCGTCTGTCCTGTGGACCGGTCCAAACTAAGCGTCTCTCTGATGCTGACCATTCATCAGTTTACATTAATGTTCAAAAGACAAATCAATTCAGACTTGATTAAAAACTGTAAAATGTTGATCTGCTGGATCTTCTTCTGAACTTTCATTATAAAATCATCAGAGATCAATGCGTGATAAAGTCACTGATCAGATAAAATTAACCGATCAAACTAATCAGAGATCAATAACTGGTTAATATCCACTGATCTGAGCTAAACTGACCAAACTGATCAATAATCAGAGATCAATAACTTATCAGTGAACAGTAAAACAAACATGAGACCTGAGTGTAAAGTTCAAGTTTAATATTCTGAATATAAAAAAAGACGTTAAAAAAATTATTTTATAAAAAAATATCAGTTCCTTCACAATAAAAGTCATTAACTGAACCTGGATCAATAATCAAGAAAACAAAAGTTTCTGATCAAACAACCTATGTTCATACATTAAAACAAAACTTTATTTAAACAATGTGAACGTGTTTCCAGTGTCCATGTAGTTTTAATCACATTAAATTTGCGATCATGTGACCGGATCAATCTGTTGTTTGATTGGTCCTTTTCAACCTTCATTCTTCTTCTGTGGTTTCAGTCTGCAGCCCAGTGTAAACCCAAACCAGAACTAGTTTCGCCTGCTCCCGGGCCCAGTTAAGGTTAAAATGTTACCAATCATCGATGAGGAAATGATTCAGTTTATATTGAGCAGTGTGGGGCTGAGAATAAAAGACAAAACTATGATGATCAGAAAATGATTTGGTTATATTAGAGCGATAACATGCCAATCAGAAAATAAATTGGGTCACATTGGATCAATAATTGCTGATCAGGTAATAATCAAACAGGTCACAGATAATTGTTCAGTAAATAATGGAATATACAAAGCCCTTAACAGCAGAAGAAGTGGAGGTATCCACATAACCACAACTAACAGAAGGTGGCATTCTTCAGCTGATTAAAAAAAACACTAACTTTGGCAGTAGTCATAGCAACCACCGCAGGAAGGCCACACTGATGCTGTAAGGAAGAAGGCACATCTGACAACAGAAACACTCCTGTAACACCTGGTGGAAGCTCCGTCCCCTGTAGGTGGACACCTCAGTATCGTACTTTGACTTTCTCAATGTCAGCGATCAAAGTTCTGGCCAGGTAGATCCCCACCATCTGGTCAGAGACACACACACAGAGAGACAGGTGAGCTCAGGTACATCTAACAACCGGAGGGCTGGCCTAGGACCTTAGGTTAACCAGTAGTTTACTTTGAAATGAACCTGTTTGACTTAAACTGGTTCCATTTACAAAACTGAGCTGGTTATCCAGATGAGCAGAACCTGAACCTTCCCATTTGATGAAATTAGGAACAGGTGAAGGTTTACTTACCTGCAGCACTGAGATGATGATGAACACAATAGCTACGGTGTACAGATTTTGTGGTAACCAATCCTCCAACGACGCAATGCAACCTTTGGTGTGGATCTGAGACGCCCACTCTTGCTGTAAAAGAATAGAGAACATCAGAAAATGTCAGTGTTTTCACAGGAACAGTTTCTTCTTTTTATCTGTGGTGGGGTTACAGAGTCAACAGGTCCAGGAGGGACACCCAGACCATACCCCCCAACAGATGGACTCATGCTAGCTGCTTTAGACTTTGCTGCGAACCCCCCCCCCAGCACACACTGAAAGTCATGTCCTGAAGACACCCAACATTAATTAATTTATTATAATAATTAATTCAATTTATAACGCACTTTTCATTACTGAAAATCTCAAAGTGCTACACATATATTGAATGCTACACACATTCATAAACCGGTGGCGGCAGACTACCATGCAAGGTGCTTTCCAGTCCTACCGGGAGCAACTCAGGGTTAAGTGTCTTGCCCAAGGACACAACGACACATGGTGCGGGTCCCGGGAGTCGAACCGCCAACTTTCCGATCGGGAGACGACTGCCATTACCACTACGCCACGGCCGCCCTTATTACCACATCGTCTGCAAAAAGCAGAGCTGATACCCTGAGGTTCCCAAACCAAGATACTACTGTCTCTACAAGTTCACCTCCACATCCTGTCCAAAGAGGACAGTCCACCGTGGTATTGGTACAAGCTGCAGAAATCCTCTCAAATTATACTTTATATCTAAAGAAATATCTTTACCACTTTTCTAAGGTGGTCTCTAACCTGGAATAATTGTTTTGTATTTAGGTCCAAACTAACACCACAGGCAATGCCAAGAGTTTTTATAATTATTCTTAAGCTGACATTCTTTTCTTTCTTTTTGTGTGTGTGTCATGAAACTTTGAGAGCACTTTAAAAGTATACAAAATTTTTAATCTTATAAGAATCTCAAGAATATGCGTGGCACATTGGCGCAACAGCACCACATATTGTGGCAGAACAAAGATCTACTTTTATTTAGAGATCTGAACTTTAACACCTAGAACTCAAAAAGACACGTAAAAAGTCCCCTGAAGGTACGGCCTGCATCAAACCCAGGGCCCTTTAGTCTTCTGCATTGCAGGATGAAACTGGCCCAGCCCTGGTGCACTGCCACTGGGGAGACTTAACTACCTGTGACCTCTGCCATGGTAAAGAGAAAGATCCCATTTCCATCAGAACATCAGAGAAGATGTTCTTTGTTCCCTTTAGACTGTTCCTGTGAGAACAAATGTTCTGTCATAACACTGGAGAACATTTACATTCTCAAAAGGAACAAAGTTCTCATCAGAAGATCAGAAATAGTTCATGTTCTCATATGAAGAGAGTTCATAAACAATGGAGAACATCCATTATCCACCCATCCATCCATTTTCTTCCGCTTATCCGGGGTCGGGTCGCGGGGGTAGCAGCCTAAGTAGGGAGGCCCAGACTTCCCTCTCCCCAGCCACTTGGAGCAGCTCCTCTGGGGGAATCCCAAGGCGTTCCCAGGCCAGCCGAGAAACATAGTCCCTCCAGCGTGTCCTGGGTCTTCCTCTGGGTCTCCTCCCGGTGGGACATGCCCGGAACACCTCACCAGGGAGGCGTCCAGGAGGCATCCTAACCAGATGCCCGAGCCACCTCAACTGGCTCCTCTCGATGTGGAGAAGCAGCGGCTCTACTCCGAGTCCCTCCCGGATGACTGAGCTTCTCACCCTATCTCTAAGGGAGAGTCCAGACACCCTGCGGAGAAAACTCATTTCAGCCGCTTGTATCCGAGATCTCGTTCTTTCGGTCACAACCCAAAGCTCATGACCATAGATGAGGGTGGGAACGTAGATCGATCGGTAAATTGAGAGCTTTGCCTTTTGACTCAGCTCTCTCTTCACCATGACAGACCGGTGCAGCGCCCGCTTCCCTGCGGACGCTGCACCTATCCACCTATGCACCAAAGTCCCCAGGCTCCGCTTCCTCAGTGGAAGACGTGCCAGTGGGATTGAGGAGGTCTTCGAAGTATTCCGCCCACCGACTCACAACATCCCGAGTTGAGGTCAGCAGCACGCCACCCCCACTATAAATGGTGTTGGTCGCGTACGCTTTCCCCCGCTGAGACGCCGGATGGTGGACCAGAATCGCCTCGAAGCCATATGGAAGTCATTCTCCATGGCCTCTCCGAACTCCTCCCATGCCCAAGTTTTTGCCTCAGCAACCACCCGAGCCGCATGGACTGCCGGTACCTATCTGCTGCTTCTGGGTTCCCACAGGCCAAAAAGGCCCAACAGGACTCCTTCAGCCTGACAGCATCCCTCACCGCCGGTGTCCACCACCGGGTTCGAGGGTTGCCGCCAGGACAGGCACCAACAACCTTAGCCACAGCTTCGATAAGCTGCCTCGACAATAGAGGCGCGGAACACGGCCCACTCGGACTCAATGTCCCCCGCCTCCCTCGGAACGTGTTCAAAGCTCTCCCGGAGGTGGGAGTTAAAGCTCCGTCTTACGGGAGACTCTGCCAGACGTTCCCAGCAGACCCTCACAATACGTTTGGGTCTGCCAGGTCTGACCGGCATCCTCCCCCACCATCGGAGCCAACTCACCACCAGGTAGTGGTCAGTTGACAGCTCCGCCCCTCTCTGGAGAACATAGTTCTTATCAAAATAAAGAGCTAACTCAGGAACAAAACTTCTCACCGGTCATTCAATAATGTTAACGTTCTTAAAGGAGTAAATTAAGTTCTCAGTAGAACACTGGATAGAGTTTACTTTGTTGCAGGAAGGAACAACGTTTCCATCAGAACATGTGATGTTCTCTGCCATCACCATCAGGTGAATAAGCCAAATGAAGAGAGCTTACCGGGTGTTTCGTTCTCACATCGTAGCCACACTGAGTGTTCATCACAGATTCCTAAATGGAGAACCAGAACCATGAGCTGTTTTGATCAATATCAAATATTGCTGATCAACACGGGTCATTGACAAGGATGTACTCACTGCGGGATCAGGTATGCAGCAGGAAAAGGGAACGCCACACCACTCTCTGCTGCGACGAGTTTCATTACAGCTAAAGTAAACATTCAGATTCCAGTCATTTGGTTCCTGAGCACCGCAGCATTTGTTCTGTTGAGGAGAACCAACACTTGGTTAAAGGTTCTGTCTGAAGAGGAGAACAGTCAGTTTGAGGTTCTGTTTGATTCTCTGCTGTCTGTCAGATTACCCCGGTCTGCAGAGAGTCAATGATGTTCTGCAGGTCAATGTCGTCTCTGTACGCCTTGATGTTCTGCAGGAAGAACTCATTGATCCATGCTTTGACCTGACTCTGGAACACCACAGCTAGAACCGCCGCCGTCAGCTCCAGAAAGAAGATCAAACCAATGACACCTGAAAACTGAGAGAAGTTCACCTTAGACCCAACTCTGCTGCTGTGCAGGGTGCTGGCAATGTTGGAAAGTTGCAGAACATTCTGCCAGGTCAGAAGAGAAAAATCAATCCTCTGAAAGTTTGATGACATTATTGGTTGCATTTTCTAGTTTACTGTTGGTCTTTTTTTATTTTTATAGAAATGCCTCAAATTAAATATCAAAACAAAACAAAAAAATAAATTAAAAACATCCAACATAGCCAAAAGAAAAATTCCAAACCATCCAACCAGATGATAAGAGGATGTTAAAAACAACCAACCAAACGGTAAAGAGACAAAAACATCCCACCATATGATAAAAAGATGTAAAAACATCCAACCGGATGATAAGATGTAAAAGCAACCAACTGGATGACAAGAATATGTAAAAAACAACCAACCAAATGATAAAGAGACATAAAAACATCCCACTATATGATAAAGAGACGTAAAACCATCCAACCGGATGATAAGATGTAGAAACATCCAAAAGATGTAAAAATATCCAACAGGACGAATAGATGTAAAAACATCCAACCCAATGATAAGAAGATGTAAAAACATCCAACAGGACAATAAGAAGTAAAAACATCCAACAGGACAAGATGTAAAAACATCCAACAGGACAAGATGTAAAAACATTCAACCGGACAATAAGAAGATGTAGAAACACCCAACAGATGTAAAAACATCCAACTGGAAGATAAGATGTAAAAACATCCAACTGGGTTTTAAGAAAATGTAAAAACATCCAACCAGCCAATAAGATGTCAAAACATCCAACCAGCCAATAAGATGTAAAAACATCCAACCACATGATAAGAAGATGTAAAAACATCCAACCAGCCAATAAGAAGTTTAAAAACAACAGAGAAAGAAAGACATAGAAACACTCAACCAACTGATAAAACATTAACAAAACGCAACCAAATAAAGAAAATGTTAAACTGGGCAATAAGGAGATTTCAAAACATCCAACCATTTGATAAGACAGCTTTCAAATATCCATCCTGACAACAGATAAATAGAAAAACATCCTACCTGATGATAAGATTAAAATATTTCATTAGACAACAATATTTGAACAAAAATAAACATTTTAAAACATACAAACTTAAGCAGACAGATGTTTTCTCTCAGAGCTCCAACGCAGCCTGCAAATCCTAGAGTGAAGGTGAAGGCGCCGACAAACAGAACCAACCAGACTGGGTCAAAACCGTGCTGCCGGGTCACCTGGGTCAGGTCCAACAGGACTCCCTACAAATGGGACAGTACCAGAGAAACCATTAGAGTGCGTTGTAAGTTTGTGGTTCCTGTGGACCAGGTTTTCTTACCTTCTCACTCCAAGCCCAGAAACCAGCAGCAATAAAAGCTGCTCCTGCCAGCTGCAACAAAAACACATATTTCATCACCTCGACCTTTGACCTTAGAGACAAACAAGTTATCATCAAGCACATGTAGAACCATACAGCATGTGACATCCCTCCTCTACTTTAGTGGATGTTCCTGGACCTTCCTTGGAATATTCCTCCAGTATGTAATGGTTCTAACGCCAACAGAGTGCGTTCTGACTAATAGAGTTAGAACATTCTTTAGAACAATCCTTTGGTTTCTATAGATTCTGACTCTCACAAGGATGAAAAAAATCCTCAGAACTAATTTCTTACAGGGATCTTCAATTACTTGCACATATTGGCCTTAATGTGTTGTTATTAAACCATGGATGTTCTCTGTCTGCTGGACCCGGTTCTGTGAGGGCAGCTGCTGTGGTCATTATTACCATCAAGCTGCTAACTAGACCTGCTAACGCTGCTAAGAAGACCACGCCGCTAACAGAACCATGCTGCTGAAAGGATCTCAGTGCTGACCGAACCACAATGTAGATGTCCCCCCCCCCCCACACACACACACACATACGGTACTTTTGGTGCCTTGTTTTTGCTGCATAATTTGGTATTTGTCGTTTTGTTTCTCTTTTGGCGAGTCGAGACGGTTCTTCTCATCTTCAGCATTTGCATTGCTGACGTTGTGTTGATTTACATATGACAAATGAACCAAACCCGAACCCATTTCTCCATTTTACTAAAAGTTGCGGCATTGACACATGAAAACTCCTTCATTGCTTAATAAATTATATGAACGCTTCCTCAAAATTTGCAACATCTGTGACATTGTGCTCTGTGATAAAACTGTACATTTAGAGTGGCCTTTTATTGTGGTCAGCCTAAGGCACACCTGTGCAATAATCATGTTGTCCAATCAGCATCTTGATATGCCACACCTGTGAGGTGGTTGGATTATCACAGCAAAGGAGAAGTGCTCACGAACACAGATTTACACAAACTGTGAACAATGTTTGAGAGAAAAAGGCCCGTTGTGTAAAAAGTCTTAATTTTTGAGATCAACTCGTGAATAATGGGAGCCAAAACAAAAGTGTTACGTTTATATTTTTGTTTAGTATATATATCCATCCATCCATTATCTTTACCCGCTTCTTTATTTTTGGGTCGTGGGGGTCACTGGTGCTCATATGCAGCTGTCACTACAGGTGGGGGACACCTGGACATGTCTCCAGTCCATCACAGGGACACAGAGATGAACAAGACGAACAACCATTCACTCTCTCACTCACACCTAGAGACAATTTAGAGTTACCAATCAGTCTAACATGCGTGTTTTTGATCTGTGGGAGGAAACCAGAGTACACAGAGAAAGCCCACACATTCACTGAGAGAACATGCAAACTCAACTAATGTGATATATTTATCAGCTGCTGTGCTAATACAATATATATACTGTATTACATTTCCCAGAACATCCTTGTAAAAGAGATTAATAATCTCAATGGATTTCTTTCCTGGTAAAATAAAGGTTTAAATAAACAAAAAATATTAGCTCAGGAGCCAACGTCACATGTATTATCTCTGGGGCTAATGCGAAAGCCGAGTCATTTCTCCATTTTCCTCCGTCAACGTGCTCCCATTTAATTTAAAGGGGACCACATATTCAAAATTCACTTTTTAATGGTTTTTTTACTCAACTTTGGGTATTTACTTCATAAAAAAACAGCCCTAAGGCCAAAAAAATGCACCCAGTGGTTTATTTACTCTAAGTAGATTTATTTATCTTTGATAAATACACTTCGTTTCGTTTCCCACTTCCCCACTTCCTACGGTTTGTGACGTCACAAACCGCAGCCAACCACCACAACCTGAGTCCAGCCCCTCCCTAGCAACCCCTGGTTAGGCTCAACCCACTTCTGTATTAAACACATGACTGTTGTTTTTCATGATTTCATCTCATCTTTTGTTTATATGTTCTTAATTTCATGTGTACAGCACTTTGTTGCAGCTGTGGTTTTTTTAAATGGCTTTATAAATAAAGTATAATTGTTATTTTTATGTTTTAGTTCAATTTTTAGTGTATTTGCGATCGCTCCCAACGCGCAGCCGGGAAAAATTAAACGAGCGGACCCCCGGCGTAGGGACCGGCGGCAACGGGACACTGCTTCTGGCGCGATGGAGCGGAGCTTCAACTGTACAGCCTCGCAGCAGCGAGGACCTTCTCCTTACGGATTAATTTACGGGAGACACTTGGTGAACTTTGTGTTGTCTTGACTGGAACAGCGATAACTCCCAAAATCTCCGCGTGCAACGAGCGGAGCTGGCGAACACCGGAAGAGGAACAAGCTAACATTAGCATCGGATTCGGGTGGTCTCATGCTAAAAGGAGCAGCAAATTGCGGCGCGCTCAGACGGGTTTCGGTAAGTTATCTTAAGCTAGCACTAACAGTAAGTCAAATGACAAGAAAGTTAATTCTCAATAGTCCAGGTATCAAATCCGCTCATTCTCAATCAGTTCATCTGGACAGTTTCTTTTTAGTAGAAACGTTTCACCCTCACTCCAGAGGGCTTCGTCAGTCAGAGTAGTCCACAGAGTAGTCCAGAGTAGACTACTCTGACTGACGAAGCCCTCTGGAGTGAGGGTGAAACGTTTCTACTAAAAAGAAACTGTCCAGATGAACTGATTGAGAATGAGCGGAGTAAGTCAAATGAGTAATAAAAAAAAGAGCTAATTTTAAAACAACAACACATTACAGATACTGGCTGTTACAGAGGGCGTAAACAGATCTTTGAAGGGCGTGGACTTCAGAACTTCAGTATCAGAAACCGGTCGTTCAAAACGAAAGTTAAAAATGGCAGAATTAAAAAGGGTATAATTGATTATCTAAGAATTATTTTGTGTATTAAAATGAATTAATATTGTCAAGATAGCACACAGACATAACATAAACATTTTAACCCTCCTGTTATGTTTGTTTCTGAGGTACAGCAATAATGTTCGTGGGTCAATTTGACCCGGGGAGTGTTTAATCATGTAATAGTGTCAGAAACCCAAAAAATCCTCCAAAACCTTTTTGTATCTGATTATTAACTCCAATACTAACCATGTCAGTCAATATTTGTGCAATGATGTTTTTTTTATTTCTCATAAATAAAGGATAATGACGACTAACTCATTTGGACATAAACAATGTGATTTACATTTTTTATGTTTGCTGAAAAAACCTACACACAAAAAAACAATAATTATCCTTGAAATTGATTTTTGTAAAAAAATTTATGTTACATTTTATTTTATTTTTTTCAAAGGGTGATCTTTATAATTGAACTTGAGACACATTTACTGTTCTGGGTCAAATTGACCCGCTCATTAAAATCAAGACAAATGAGTCATGAAGATTTGTGTGGGTGGAGTTTTCCCACGGGAACAGAAAAGGTTCCCGTCAAAAGTTGTATAAACACCTGCTTTCTCACAGTTTCCTTGTGAAGTAAAGAGAATAGTGAGAAAGTGGGTTTATGTGCATGCATGTGTGCATGTGTGTGTGTATGTGTGTGTGTGTGTGTGTGTGTGTGTGTGCGTGCGTGTCGTGTGTGTGTGCGTGTGTGTGTGTGTGTGTGTGCGTGCGTGTGTGTGTGTGTATGTGTGTGTTGTGTGTGTGTGCGTGTGTGTGTGTGTGCGTGCGTGTGTGTGTGCGTGCGTGCGTGTGTGCGTGTGTGCGTGCGTGTGTGTGTGTGTGTGTGCGTGTGTGTGTGTGTGTAGTGAAATATGTCTCATAGTTTCAAGGAAACAAATAGAATTGGAAATGTTTTTACCCTTTTTACCATTCATTTTGACTGCCGGGTCAAATTGACCCGAACAGTATCGATGTAACAAGTAGACGCAGAGAGTGGTACAAATGTGTAAAGTGAATCATTTTCAATTTATATGTTGATTGGAACTATTAAGACAAATAGAAAAAGTTTCATGCAGAAAAAATATTTTTAACTATTTTTAAAAAAAATGTAAACTTTAAAACGGGTCAATTTGACCCGTAACATAACAGGAGGGTTAAAGACCTATATGTGGTCTCCTTTAAAGGGCTGAACATCTGTTATTGTCCAAAATTAACATTCAAGCTGAATGGCGCTTGAGCAGGAGCAACCTGTCTATGTCATTTGCCCAGAACACATTGCAGTGTAAATAAAAATGGCAACATCAGTGTTTTATATATATAAAAAAAGCCTACAGCATTTTTTACAGTCACATTTTTATAGCAGAAGTAATAGTTTTTCATATAAGGTCTATTGTTCCAACTGATCTGAAAGCTGTTTAACATGAGTTGTAACATACCTTGGATTTCTCTGGGTTCTGACCGACAGTCTGAACATTTGTCAGAACATTACTCAGATCATTCCAAGAATCTCTGTTTGTGAAACTGAACCAACCAGAACCTTTCTCCCATCATTCCACGGGTTCCTGTTGATTGACTCAGAACAATCGTCAGAACTTCTCTCTGATTTCTTTACGTTATCACGCTGACAGAGTGGGAGCATTCTTTGGAACGTTGCTCATGTTTTTCTTAGTTTTGAACAAACGGGTCGCAATGTTTCTCGAAATGTTCTCGGGTTTGGTTTCTCTTGGTTCTGACAGTCAGAGTTGCAACATTCCTCAGAACGTGTTAAATTTCTTTGTTCTGATGCGGACAGTCTGAACGTTTCTCAGAAAGTACTGTAACTCTGATCACCACTCAGATTCTTACAACTGTTTTTCTTAAATCTACCTCTGATCCAGTCAGAACATTTGTTGCCATGTTCCATAGATTTTCCCTGGTTCTGAGTCTGCTCATGTTTCTCTTATGATTCCTTCTTCTGTCTCGGACCAAGTTCTGCAAGAACCAAGTATTCTGGTTCTTTAAAACAAAGCAACACCACGCTGAAAGTGTTTATCATAAAAGGTGTGGGGCCTTTGAATCTGATTATTGACTACTTACTTTATGATCAGTATAATTTGGTAATAATTAAGAACCGAGTCACATTCAGAGGGATCCATTTTGCAGGATCCCAATACATAGTTCCCATGTGACGTCACATCTGTGGGTTGTCCTTTATGACCCTCCCACATGTAGGCTATGCTGCATTTGGAGCGCATTCTGATAGATGTCCATTTTTCACGTTGTTTTTTTTGTTAATTTCTAATTAATTGCAATGGTTACTTCGTGTTGTGTCAGTCGGTGTTCCAGTCGGGTAGACGTTTGGGCAACGCGCAGGTTTCACTTCATCAAAAAAAAAGTAAACGGGAAGGATTTATCTCATCGGATAAACTGGACAACAGCCCCTCC
>JBBPBX010013659.1:0-34731 GCA_038048925.1 Garcialebias charrua
CTTCCAGGCTGTTGAAGTTTGAGATGAGAAGTGATTCGAGGTGTAAACCAGCTTCTTCAGGTTGTTCGTTCCTGAGCGCGGCCGTCATTTCACATAAAGCTCATCAAGTTGATCTGCAGAGACGGGTGAAAGTGGTTTAAACTACCACGTTTGATTTGTGTTTTATGTTGACTTTATTATTGCACTGGAATCGAGAGCAAACTACATAAATTAATTTTGTGAAGTATGTTTTTGTTTAAATGCCACATTTATGCTGTATTAACTTGTACTCTGTTTAAACCAGTTTTCCCCCAAAGATGTCTGATGCTTATATTTATATTCAGTGGTACGTGATGGAGACTGTGGGCGTTGACACCTTGATGGTGTTATAATGGTTTAATTAGAAGAGTTTATTTGTTTTGTTTGTTTGTTTGTTTATTCATTCATTTCATTTCAATTAAAACAAGACATATTCAAAACAAATAAAATACCTATAAAATGAAAGGCAGCAGAAGAAGAATGAATACTTATCATTTCTGCCCCTTCTTAACAATATCAAATCAAAACAATCAATTCAAACACATAATACAACAAACCACAAAACTTATCACAATTATTCATTATAATTCCTTAATATTAGCAAACTTAAATATATCTTGTCAGCAATACATTCTTGATCTTTTTCTTAAATACAACTGATTTCTCCTTTTTTGCATCATTATCCAAACTATTCCATAAACTAATTCCCTTCATTAAAGTAGACCTACCCTTTAGACTTGTTCTATACCTCGTCTTTACAAAAATATCTGCAACATCTATTCCTTTTAACAAAATGTACGTGTATATTCTATAGTAAATTTTGATTCTGAGCCTTGTACATAATGGAAAATTGTAATCATAAAACAAAATACTTTTAGTCATAAATTTAGTTTATAACCAGTTTAACTGAAAGACATCTTGTGCAAGCAACTTATTACATCTAACATGTTAAGTCAGGTCCTCTGGATGGGTTTTCATCTTTTATTCAAAGGACTTCTTCAGTCTGAGGAGCTGCAGCAAACTCGGTCGTATAAATATCACCTTCTCGTAGTGGATCAGCCAGTTTGTTGTCGACATCCAGAACTAGTTGATCACGATTAAGAGGACCATCAGCCTAACGACTGATAGTTAGTGCCCCGATGGTCGCTTGCCATTCACAGATTTCTATTTGTCATGGCTGCACGACAGTGAAGTTCTTGCCTCACAGCAAGAAGTTCCTGGTTCAATCTCGTTTGGACCTGGGGTCTTTCTGTGTGGAGTTTGCATGTTCTCCCTGTGTTTGTTTGGATTTTCTTCAGCTACTCTGGTGTCCTCCCACTGTCCAATGACACATGTTGGTTTTTCCTTCAGGCCTCCCTTCCAAGAGATCTGTGACTTGTCTGGTTAAATAAAGGTTAAATTAAAAATGGAGCTGAGTGGTGCTTGGAACAGCATTTTAAGAGGGGGACAGATGAACATGGAGGCCTCCGCCCCGTTTAACGATGGTTTCACCGCTGCTCCTTCACATCGAGAGGAGCCGGCTGAGGTGGATCAGCATCTGGTAGGGATGCTCCCTGGGGAGGAGACCCCGGGGAAGACCCAGGACACACTGGAAAGACGATGTCTAGTTGGCCTGGGAACACCTTTGAGTCCTCCCAGAAGAGCTGGAAGAGGCTGAGAGACGTCTGGACCGGTCTGATGCTGCCCCAACACCTGACTTCAGAACAAGATGATGGATTCTCTTTACAAAGATGGCTTCCTTTAGTCAAACCAGCGTTCCCCTCCATCAAGGATGTGCACATCTTCATCCCTGAAGGAGCGACCACTGGCCTGCTGCAGAAGACTGCAGAGTCCTGGCCTGATGTTCTGTTAAAGCAGGGGTCACCAACACGGTGCCGGCGGGTGCCAAGGACCATTTGAGGTGCCCGCGGACCTGTTCTAAAAATAGCACAACTCACTACTAAGCTGCATTTAAAATTTCATTTTATTCAGTCGTTATTCTTTTTTTTTTTGTATTTATATATACAGGTGGTCCCCGACTTACGAACGAGTTCCGTTCCTACGCACCGTTCGTAACCCGAAAATTCGTAAGTCGGAACGCATTACACGTGACGTTCGTAAGTCCGGATTTTTGGTCGCAAGTCGGAAAATGTATGCTAACGCTGCGCCGCACACCCGTTTATCAACATGAGACTGAACAAGCGTACGTACTGGTTCATAAACATGCACAGAACTTTATTTACAAACGGTTAGCTAACACACTTTCATCTAAAAACACATACCAGTGCTGTATTTACTGTACAACAGTACTGTTCGTAAGCACGTTCGTAAGTCCGGAACGTCGTAAGTCGGGGACTACCTGTATTTTAAAATGTCTATCTTAAAAACATGTTCTTAAAATATGTTTATTATACATTTTTTTCAATTTACGCTTTATTTCCAAACAGTTTATCAAACTGGTGCCCTTTGTGACTCCGTACCCACGAAGTAGCTCTCAGTTTTGAAAAGGTTGGTGACCCCTGTGTTAAAGGAACCCTCTATTCATCTAAAGAACTTGAGCTAAAACATCTGTCTTTTGTTTTGAACAATCCAGCTGCAGGCAAATACTTCAAGCTGATTACTCATAAAAAGATGCTCTTTATCTGACTCTTGCTGGATTTGCTTTAAAAATAAACCCAAAGCTGGAGGTCTAATTATCAAAAATCCTTAAACTAAAAACGACATTTCCATTTGAACAGCTCATCTGCCTTTGTGGCATAACTATGAAAGGATTAGGGCTACGGTAAAATAAAAAATTCTCATAAATCTGATTTTTACAAATGTTGTCCGCCATTGTCCTGCATGTTATTATTTTACAATATTGTTTAATGTGCACAGTCCTATTAAAAAATAAAAATCAGAATTCAGAAAAATAAAGTATAAATGACCACCATGGCTCTAATCTTGGTACAAAAGAACTGTTTATTTTGTAAACACAACTGGTTACAGATAATAAAAAAAAATGTTCAAGTCAACATGAAATCATTGGGGAAACTGGAACAAACAGTTCAGACTAAATTAATTGTTAAAATCAACCACTTTGTGTACACAACTTGGACCAGGTATACTTCCATTAGTTTGATTAAAACAATTATGCAACAATATGTAGTGTTTAAACTGCACTTAATTAGAAAGAAAAGCATAAAAAATACAAAACCGTCCTTTAATTTACCATAAAGCAAAAAATTTAAATGTGTGAGGCATCGGTTTAGTTCATGAAACAAAAAGCTGGATCATGTAAACATACCGAGGAGTGCTTGGCTTTAAGAAGCACAAAGTGTTGCAGATGTTAAGGTTTGAACTTGAGAGCGAACTCCTCCAGCACCGCCAGCAGCTTCTCCTCCTCCTGAGGCGTGGAGCGGGACAAGGCGAGGGGCAGGTGTGTCGCAACCGGTGTACGATCTGAAAGACGCCAAACCATAAACGTGTCACCTCCGGAGGCAGATCACAGAAACCACAGCAAACTTTTCCTTTGCATCAGATGTTTGAGTGCAGTTCATCACCAGGACTAACACAGTGGACTGCATCAGGATCCAAACATCACAACCACCAAACATCACAACCACCAAACATCACTAACAGGACCACGCTGCTAAAAGTGCAATGCAGCTAACAATACCACACTACTAATAGGACCACGCTGCTAAGAGGACCACACTGCTAAAAGTGCAATGCAGCTAACAGGACCATGCTACTAATAGGACCACGCTGCTAACGGGACCACACTGCTAACAGGACCACACTGCTAAAAGTGTAATGCAGCTAACAGGACCAAGCTGCTAACAGGAACACACTGCTAACGGGACCACACTGCTAACAGGACCACGCTGCTAACAGGACCACACTGCTAAAAGTGTAATGCAGCTAACAGGACCAAGCTGCTAACAGGAACACACTGCTAACGGGACCACACTGCTAACAGGACCACGCTGCTAACAGGACCACACTGCTAACAGGACCACACTGCTAACAGGACCACGCTGCTAACAGGACCAAGCTGCTAACAGGAACACACTGCTAACAGGACCACGCTGCTAACAGGACCACGCTGTTAACAGGACCACGCTGCTAAAAGTGCAATGCAGCTAACAATACCACACTACTAATAGGACCAAGCTGCTAACAGGACCACACTGCTAACAGGACCACACTGCTAAAAGTGTAATGCAGCTAACAGGACCATGCTGCTAACAGGACCACACTGCTAACGGGACCACACTGCTAACAGGACCACACTGCTAACAGGACCACTTTGCTAACAGGACCGCACTGTTAACAGGACCACGCTGCTAACAGGACCACGCTGCTAACAGGACCACGCTGCTAAAAGTGCAATGCAGCTAACAATACCACACTACTAATAGGACCAAGCTGCTAACAGGACCACACTGCTAACGGGACCACACTGCTAACAGGACCACACTGCTAAAAGTGTAATGCAGCTAACAGGACCAAGCTGCTACCAGTGCCTCGCTGCTACTAGTGCCACGCTGCTAACAGGACCACGCTGTTAACAGGACCACGCTGCTAACAGGACCACGCTGCTAAAAGTGCAAAGCAGCTAACAATACCACACTACTAATAGGACCAAGCTGCTAACTGGACCACACTGCTAACAGGACCACACTGCTAAAAGTGTAATGCAGCTAACGGGACCAAGCTGCTAACAGGACCACACTGCTAACAGGACCACACTGCTAAAAGTGTAATGCAGCTAACAGGACCAAGCTGCTAACAGGACCACACTGCTAACAGGACCACACTGCTAACGGGACCACACTGCTAACTGGACCACACTGCTAACAGGACCACACTGCTAAAAGTGTAATGCAGCTAACAGGACCAAGCTGCTAACAGGACCACACTGCTAACAGGACCACACTGCTAACAGGACCACACTGCTAAAAGTGTAATGCAGCTAACAGGACCAAGCTGCTACTAGTGCCACGCTGCTAACAGGACCATGCTGCTAAAAGCACCATGCAGCTAACAGAACCGCTCTGCTGACAAGGCCATGCTGTTAATAGTAACAGTTTTTATAAGACAATTTTTTTGGTTTAAATTATTTTTTCCAGAAAGTCGCAGGTTCAACTCCCCGCCATGCCCACATGTCGTGGTGTCCTTGAGCAAGACACCTGATCTCCAACTGTCCCCTGGTGCTTACACAGCTGCACACTGCTCCACCTGGGTGTATCTCAGGTGTGATGGTTAAATGCAGAGAAATCATTTCATCATAGAAACATACGATGAAAAAACGTAGCACCTTTTTGTTGTTGTCGTCTGTCTAGAATGGATCTCTCTTGAAAATGAGTCCTCGTGACTCAAATTAGACTAACCTTTATAAATAACCTGTATAAACAAAGGTTATATAAAAGAACAAAAAGTTATTTGTTCCTGTTTTTACCAATTGTTTCATTTCAAGACATACAAAATGATTCCCCTAACTAACATCTACAGACATGTGTTCCTCTGCTGTAATGCATTATTGCAAACTGTCCCTGTGCACGCCTGACATTTCTCTGGGTTCCTCCCACAGACCAGAAACATACACGTTAGGTTCTCCAACTAGTCCCTAGGTGAGGGTCGTTTGTCTCCACGTGTCCATTTGATGGACTGGAGACCCGTCCAGGATGTCCCCCACCTCTTGCACAGTGACCACTGGGCGTAGACGCCAGCTCCACGCGACCCAGACAGAAACATGGTGCACACCGTGCACCGCCCTCTGTGACCACAGTCTGTTGTGAAAACACAAGTTCACTCGTTTGTTTCTGACCCTGGAAGAAGAGTCCGCTCGGATGTTTGACGGCGGCGGCGGACGCAGCGAGCCACACCACCGTGTCGGCCCCCATGGCCTCCGTCCTCAGCCTGGACTGCATCTTAGCGTGGAACGAAGGCATGGACGACTGCACCGCTACAGGAAGGAAAACAACTCGTTATATTTTTACAGAAAACAACACTTTCTGCCACAAATCAATTATTATTATTATTTTTTTTTTTTACAAAGAATACCATACCATACCATACCATTTTATTTATAAAGCACTTTAAACAGGAACAAGTCCACACCAAAGTGCTGGACAAACAAACACGCAACAGGCAACACATACAATGAAGTACAACACGAAAAACATAAAAACATTGCAGATCATAAATCAAACGATCCAGTACAAATCAGCTGGCATTGAAAGCGATGGAGTAGTAGTGAGTTTTTAACCGGGATTTGAAAACCGAGAGGGAGGGGGCCTGTTTGATGAGCAGCGGTAACTCGTTCCAGAGTCTTGGGCCTGCTACAGAGAACGCCCTGTCACCCCTGCGCTTAAGGCGAGTTTCTGGAACTATTAAGAGTACCTGATCCTCTGACCTCAAAGCACGTGGAGGGACATATGGGTGTATCAGATCCGAGAGATAGGCGGGGGCGAGACTGTTCAGCGATTTGTAGACATACATGAGAATTTTGAATTGGATTCGAAGATGAACCGGTAGCCAGTGAAGGGAGGCCAAGACTGGTGTAATGTGCTCTCTTTTGCGTGTGCTGGTTAAAAATCGGGCAGCTGCGTTCTGAACCAGTTGTAATCGTGCAATGGTGGCTTGACTGACGCCAAACAGAAGTGAATTGCAGTAATCAAGCCTAGATGTAATGAATGCGTGAATCACTGTCTCCAGGTGCTTTTTGGATAATATGGGCTTCAGCTTAGACAGACGCCTCAGCTGGAAAAAACAGGATTTGACAATCATGTTTACATGACTGTTGAGTTTCATGGAAGGATCCATTATCACTCCCAGATTTTTGACTTTTTGTTTTTCGGACAGGGGTAGAGCAGACAGGTCAATGCAGTGGTTTGAGGTTGTGTCATTGGGAAGGAACAATATGGCTTCAGACTTCTTATCATTGAAGCTTAAGAAATTTAAAGCCATCCAGTCCCTGATGTCAGCCAGGCAGTCGAGCAGAGGTTGAATAGAGCCTGTACCATTTTGTCTTAGGGGGAAGTAGATTTGACAGTCATCAGCGTAGAAGTGGAAAGGTATATTGTGTTTCCGGAAGATAGCACCGAGTGGCAGCAGGTATAAGGAGAACAAGAGAGGACCCAGGATGGACCCCTGCGGAACCCCCCATTTAAGAGCCGCCACTGCAGAAGTAAAATCATTGATGGACACACAAAAAGACCTGTCAGAGAGGTAGGATCTGAACCAGTTTAGGGCTGATCCTGAGATGCCCACCCACTGCTCCAACCTAGCAATGAGGATCTCATGGTCGATGGTGTCGAAAGCGGATGTGAGGTCCAATAGGACAAGCAGCACAGAGTCACCAGTATCTGTGGATAGAAAGATGTCGTTAAAAACCTTCAGTAGGGCAGTCTCAGTGCTGTGGAGGGATTTGAAGCCAGACTGGAATAGCTCGGGGATAGCGTGAAGAATGAAAATAAATAAAATTTATATACCGGTATGTCCTATTTTTAATTATTTAAAGGAGCACACTGATGTCCCCCATCGCTGATAGATTTGAATAGCGAATGTTTGTAGTTTTGGAGATACCGGTAAGTGTTTTTCTGGACAGGACTAAAACCTGGCAACCCAATTTTAGACAGGGAACTTTCTTACACCCAGATGCAGCCACACACCAAGATGGAAGTCAACACATTGCTTATTTTTCCAAGTTGACCAACTCACATGGTTTACAAATATAATTTATGGCAGCAGCCATCTTAGACTTTGACCTGGCAACTAGGGGTGTGAATCTCTCAGTGTCTGGAGAATCAATTCAATTCCGATTTTTAGTGTCACGATTCGATTCAAAATGGATTTTTCGATTCAGAAACGATTTTTGATTCAGAAACGATTTTTCTATTAAAATGGTCATAAATTTAGTTTCAGTTTTGTAACTGACAAGCTGAAAACAATAAACAACAATGTAAACAAATGGAACATTTATTTAAAACAATAATTTTAGGTTCCTTATTGTATCAAATTTTTTGCATCGTTTGATATTTATACCAAAAATAGGAACAAATAATACAGGAATGCATTAAATTCTGTAACTTAAATAACCAGTATTAGGTTAGCTTTTTGCTCTGTTACTTATAGAAGATTATTGTTTGAATTGATTGTTTGAACTTGTTTTGTTTTTGAAAAAAGGGGCAGATAAAATAAGATTTCTTCTTCTTTCTGCCACCTTTCATTTTATGTATTCTTTCATATACTATGAGATATGGTTTTATTTTCTTTATCTTTTGGGTTTTAATGTTAAAAAAATATATAGATTTTGGGGCTTTTAGAATCAATTCTGAATCGCCAGGACTAAGAATCTAGATTATTTAAAAAATCTATTTTTTCCTGCACCCCTACTGGCAACCCAGTTTTCAGATGGAGACCTTTCTTATGCCTAGATGTGGCCACACCAAAATGGAAGTTGCTTATTTGTTGCTTATTTGCAAAGGTGGGCGCCAGACCGCAAGGGAGCGCTAAAGCGCTAATCCGCTTATAGCGGACCTAAACAATTTGTCAGCGTTACAGCGGATTGACTACCGTACTTGCCGGATTATAGGTCGCACCGGAATATAGGTCGCAGTGTCCAATTATTGCCAAAAAATTGGAAAAATCCATAAATTGGTTGCACCGGAATATAGGTCGCACCTACGTCACCGCCGACGTAACGCGTCATCCACCGCTGACGCGCCGCGTGACCGCTGAGACAACCCGACAATATGGACCGAGTGTTTAGCTATGCTGCTAATGTCTGCCAGAAGCTAACAGAAGCTAAACACGAGACGAGTCCGTCTCTGAAAACACGAATAAAAAATCGAATCTCATCTCAAATGTTTTATCGAGACCATAGTAACGTACATTAAAGCTCCTATAATTACACTCTGTAAGCAGAAAAAATATACACCGAGTGGTTTTGAAGCTATTTATGACGTTAACAGAAGTAACACCGATAAAAAACTAATGCTAACACGAGACCAGTCCGCTTCTGACACAAATAAAAAATCGAATTTTATGTCAAATGTTTTATCGAGACCATAGTAACGTACATTAAAGCCTTATAATTACACTCTGTAAGCAGAAAAAAATATACACCGATTTGTTTCGAAGCTATTTATAACATACCGTAAACAGATATACATCCACAAGCTAACAAGCTATGCTTATAAAAGATGGTTTATTTTTATTTTTAATCTCAAACATTTATTAAAGGTACTCACTTGTAAACGTCCACACTGTGATTACATCCTGTAAGTTTCAGAAAAATCCGCTGAGTGGTTCTTGACTTATCTTGCTAACAAACAGCAAACATACAGAGCTAACAAAGCTACCGGTACATCCAGACCAGAGGAAAAAAACAACAACAAAAAAACATCCAGACCAGAGGAGCTTCTTCTTCTTCTTGGGTCAGTGTACTCCTCTGGAAGTGGTACTGCATTGCGCCCCTAACGACCGAAAGTGGTACTGCACCATTTGCTGCCAAACTGAAAAGGCTCATAACGGAGTCAAAAATTGGTCTAAAAATATGGAAAAAATTCCATAAATAGGTCGCACCGGATTATTGGTCGCAGGCCTTGAAAAAAACCATAAAAAGGTGCGACCTATAATCCGAAATTTACGGTAACTTTTCTAATTCATAAGCGGATTTGCCCTATTTTTATTTAAAATGCAGTACCGCTAATAACTAATTATCTATCAGTAAAAACGAAAAAACTTATTTACGAGCTCTTAAATCAACCGGACGACTGCTAACAGACCATATCCTGTCAGCGCCGGATGTGGTCCGTGACAAAAAAGCGTCCCCCTCAGTCTCTTGGCTAGAGAGAGCGCAGTTAGCAGCCAGTGTGTTACTCTGCAGCCTTATTGCTTGTTTTCGAAGAGTCAGACGAAGAGTTTTTAACATGGAGGGTGAACTTATGGATGTTTCTCAGCGGCCTACGCGACGCGTCAGCGCCTCATTTGCCCTCTTCAAAATGGCGACGGCCACAGAAGCAAAGGACTTTACAACAAAACACGGTAAAAACAATTATTTCTTTGCTGAGAAAAAATATATTTCTTAGCTGACTTTATAGCACAAGGTTTTTCTGAGCTTAACCGTTTCACGAAATGGTCAAATCTGCTGGATTTAAAAAAGTAGTTCGCCATTTGCACGTTAGCGTGTTAGCATTTAGCTTCCGCTAGCATTGCTAATACATAAGCGCTTTTGAAATTGCGGACCTGAATAAATTAACAAGTGCTTTAGAAATAGCGGAACTAGTTTTTGGATTAGCGCTGCCCAGCACTGCTTATTTGCTCACAACCTGTACAGACGGATGGATTATAAATGGATGCAAACGCTGCGAGGCTTTTGTTCGTTCACCTGGAGTGTCGGCCCAGCCGGGGTGCATGGAGGAGAAGTGGATCTGTTTGTGCTGAGAGGCCCATCTCTCTGTGAGGACCACCTGTTGTCTCTACCACACAAACAAACACCAGCACACGTTGGTCACAGCTTTCACAACAGCCGACGTCAGAGCGCAGCCGCACACTTTACTTTGTTCTGAGCGTACGCCGTGGTGCCGTCAAACGTTCCCTTCTCAAACTGCAGGTCGTCCACGTCGAGCTTCTGAGTGAGCATGCCGCCCGACGACACGGTGATCTGAGGGATGAAGAAACGTCAAACTTTTTACCGTTTCACTGACTTCATTTTGTTTTGTTGAAACTAAACCCACCACTCTCGGGTCTTCAGCCTTCTTCAGAGCAGGAATCAGAGCCGTCGTTAGGATGTACGTACCTGAAAGTAAAGTTTGTATTTATTTATATACCATATGAAAGTTGGCACATTGTTCATTTTTGAAGTTATCCATCTCTCAAGGTTTACAAATACAGGTAGTCCTCGACTTACGACGTTTCGGGGTTACGTCACGCATCCCTTATTTTTTTTTTTTTTTTTTATTGATTTTTTTTTAAATCTTATTTTATGTGTTTGAATGTTCTTGATTTTATGTGTACAGCACTTTGTTGCAGCTGTGGTTGTTTTAAATGGCTTTAGAAACAAAGTATTATTATTATTATTATTATTTTGAAGCCGATTCACGCAATTTCCGTCAGTTTCCGGTTAGCTGCGGATGCTACAAAACTTGTTGGAGCAAGCTGGACAGACAGCCGGCTTTCGACGGACCGTGTCCGATCAGAGGTTGCTGCGCTCGGATACATGAGCTGGACACGCAGCAGCTGTGGAAAAGTAGCGGTTTTATGGACGGCGGTTTTACAACGTAAACAAATGGAGAATCCGGAGAAGGGAGTGAGGAACGGAGGAAAGGCTTCACCAGCATTCCAGTAGGTTATTAACTCTTTTTTTCCCTTCATTATGGCTCCTTAATGTATGTTTTTTAAAAAAAATATAATTATGTAGGGTAATGTGTTAGGATAGGCTAAGTGCTTGGTAAAATACAGTACTGTACGTATGAGGGGCCGTTTGGATGTATGAGGTGCCGTTTGGACGTATTTTCCGACTTTTCGATTTTCGAGTTACGAAAGGGCGTAGGAACGGAACTCGTTCGTAACTCGGGGACCACCTGTATAGCAGAAGCCATCTTGGATTTTGACATGGAAACCTGATTTTTGATCATTATCTCTCTTATGTCTACTCTAGATGCAACCGCACACAAAATGGAAGACGGCACGTTGATTATTATTCAAGTTATCCAGCTCACAAGAGGGATGGACAGGTTTGGTGGCAGCCATCTTGGATTTTGACGTGGCAACCCAATTTGTCGATCGGGTGTTTTTGAATTCCCTCTTTGCTCCACAACAGGCGGCAAAAATACTTTATTTATCCAGGTAGTCTCATTGAGCCACGAGAACTCATTTTCAAGATACATTTTTTTTAGGGAGCAGGTGGTGGGGGTTAAGGGCCTTGCTCAGGGGCCCAGAGTGGGGCGAATGAGGGTGGAGGCAGGTGTGGGTGTTTCACCTTTTTCCACCCACATTTTGATGTTGTCGGTACCGGGGCTTGAACCGACGATCTTCCGATCACAGCCCACCGTCTCTTACCTCTGCGCCACCACGCCCCCAAACTACTAAAGTGTTCTTAAATAAATAAAATCACAGAAGTTTAAGAAGCTTAGAAATTAGATAACCAGAGGTACAGCACAGGGGGAACAACTGGAAGATAGTCAGAGAGGACACACTGAGATGGTTTGGACATGTCCAGAGGAGGGACAGTGGGTATATTGGTAGAAGGATGTTAGAAATGCAGCTGCCAGGAACAAGACAAAGAGACATATGGATGCAGTTAGAGAGGACATGGAGGTAGTTGGACAGAGAACACAGAGGACAGAGTGAGATGGAGGACTCGCTGTGGAGACACTGAAGAGGGAAAAGCTGAAAGAAGATTAAGACGAAGAACAAAAAGAACAAAAACAAGAACAATAAGAACAAAAAGGACAAGAAGAACAAGAACAAAAGCAAGAAGATGAAGTCTGTGCTGTTATATATTTCAGAAAGAACTCAGAAGTGGCTAAAACTGGAATCAGAAGGTTTTCGTTTCTATTTAAAAAAATCAAAAATTGAAGCAGAAATTTAGAAAACTGTTGCTTCTGTAATCAAAGTTTTTCTAATTGTTTCCTTCACATTAAACAAAATGTTCCAATATTTCATGGAACAGCTGGAACGTGTGTAAATATGGTATTAGAGGACCAGCATTACAGTGGGTATCTAGCTATTTGAAAAATAGAAAACAATTTGTACAAATAAATGATGTAAGATCTGACCTCTGTAATATCACATGTGGAGTTCCCCAAGGCTCTGTACTTGGACCAAAGCTATTTATTTTATATGTGAATGACTTGGTAAATGTGTCAGGACTCCTTAAATGTGTACTTTTTGCTGATGATACCACATTTTTCTGTTTAGGTGAAGATATAGAACAAATGTTGGAATTGATAAAGACAGAATTTGTCAAAATACAAACTTGGTTTAAAATCAATAAATTATCATTAAATCTAGAAAAAACTAATTACATGATATTCAGTAATAAAAAGAAAACTGTTGATGTTCCACTCAAAATTGAGGGTGTTGAGATTTGTAGAGTGAGTGAGGTGAAGTTTTTGGGTGTTATCATTGATGACAAACTGACATGGAAACAACACATAAATTCTGTAAGAATAAAAATAGCTAAATCGATTGCAGTACTGTACAAAGTCAGAGACCTATTGAATGATAAAGCTCTGTATTTGTTGTATAACACAATCATTGTTCCACACTTAATCTATTGTATTGATGTTTGGGGGAAAGCGTGTAAAACAATCACAAAGCCTATTTTTGTATTACAGAAAAGAGCTGTAAGAATTATCACTAGAAAACATTACCGTCATCCATCAAGTACATTATTTTATCAACTGAAGTTATTGAAGTTCCATGATTTGGTAGACTATAATATTTTATCAGTTATGTATAGGGCTCAAAATAATGCATTACCTTTAAATATCCAAATGCATTTTGTTAAAAGACAAAGTTGTTATAATCTTAAGGGGACAGAGATGTTTGTAAAACCACAATTCAGAACTAGTTTGAAGGGACGTTCTACCTCAATCCAGGGAATTAGATTATGGAATGGCTTGGAGAATGTAGTTAAAAATGCCAAGTCAATGTTTACATTTAAGAAAATGATCAAAACAAATGTGTTAAAAATAAAAATATGAAATAGCGTAATGTGTATTGTATTAGTTAGAAAATTAGAAAGAGTTAGTCATTTTGTACTGTTGGTGGAAGATTATTATTGTTTAATCTGATTGTTTGAAAAAGAGGCAGATATAATAAGATTTATTCTTCTTTCTGCTACCTTTCATTTTTTTACATTTTGTATGTTATCATTTATGGGATTGTCTTGTATTGTGTTTCTTTTGTAAAAAAAATGAACAAATTTAATAAACACAAACATAAACACTTAACTCTTTACACTGCCAACGATCTGTAGCGTTCACACGTTTTGTCTAAAAGTGTTCTGAATACGGAACAGTTTTTTCTTTCGTACCGAGCGTGTTGGTGGCAAAGTTCTTCTCCAGGCCCTCCTCCGTCAGCTCTCTCTGGTTGACCATGCAGCCTGCGTTGTTGATCTGTGACGCAGAACAAACGGCGTGAAACTCCTGCGGTGGGTGAAGAACTCCACGTCTCTGCAGACACCTACCAGCACGTGCACCACGTTGTTCTGGGAGAAGCTCTGCGCAAACTCCCACACTTGTCTGGCACTGGACATGTCCACGATGTGGACGTGGACGTCCTGGGAGCAGAAGACATGCTTTTAGTTTTGTATTTCCACCTTTTCTTACAGGGATCTGATCAGTTGTGATGTTTTACACCATGGGTTCACTCTGCTGTAAGAGGAGAGGAATTTTGTTTACAAGATAAACAAACAAACAAACAAACAAACAAGTCCTTATCAGGAAGTGGACGTGCAGACAACTGAATTTCAGCATTTAGTCAGAGAGAGACAAAAGTTCACCCTCGTTTAATTCTGGGCTGTAATGTTTCACAACTTAGTCAAAATGATCTTTACCAGGTTTTAAAAGGAAAAGTCAAAAGCTGAGTCCTCCCTCGCTGCTTTGCAGGATTCAGGAGAAGGTGGCAGCCAGGCACCGCTAAATAAACGCACGTGAATAACTCCGTGTGACCACCTCTTTCAAATCAGGAGTTTTGCTGCTCTATGCTATAGAGCATAAAGGACTGAGTTACCACAATGCCAAAACGGAAAAACATCAGCAATGAGCTTACAGAAGCATCTGCTGTTGCCTGTAGATCTCACAACTGTGACAAGTCAGTTTTCAAACAAAACATAGTCCATTACTCTACAGACAGAAACAATATTCACAAGAGAAAATACTTTAGATAAGACAGAACTTTATTGATCTCACAGGAAATTACCAGTAGCTGCAACTCATCCCAGATGTGGACATTCCAACAAATTCACCCCAAGGTCAGACCATGCATTGCTCAGAGAACAAACAAAACAAAAACGAATCTCCATCTCTAAACGCCTCAGCAGTTTAAATACTAAACTCGTGGCAGGACTATTTACCCATAATGCACAGCATTGTGGCTGGTAAAAACAAAACAGTACATCAGCAGAATCCAGCTGTCAGCACGGTGGTGGAAGGGTGATAATGTGTGGAGCTTAAGAGGGCTGTGCAGAAACAAATGCCCACAAACCTCAATGAGCTGAAACAATGTAAAGAAGAGTGGGCTAAAACTCATCCACAACCATTTCAGACATTAAAGATAATATATGATCAAATCTACTTCAACATCTTGCTATTAAACGATTCCACAAGCTGTAAAATAATGTGGTTTGCTTAATTTTGGACTTTTCCACTTTAGTTTTTTTCTGTTTAATAAAACGTGACAGGGTGGAATCTGTTCTTGATTTAAAAAAAAAAGAAAACTTTCAGAACCTGGTTAAGACCATTTCATTTTTAATCAGGTTATTCCTTGTACCGTAATTTCCGGACTATAAGCCGCTACTTTTTACACACATTTTGAACATTGCAGCTTTTACAATGCTAAAGCTAATTTATGGATTTCTTTTTTTGAAGGGCTAACGAGCTTCATGCCCCCAAAACATTTGACTCGTCACACGTGGGCACCCAATACATGTCTCTCTTGCGGGGTGGGTCCTTGTGACTCAATGAGACTACCTGTATGAACAAAGGTTAAAAAAAAAAAATCTGAGTAATGGAATTACCTAACAGGTCACAGATAGCAATCAGTGACTTCCTCGTAGAATACTGTTCATTTTTTTAACCAGCCATGTTTCTGGCACTGTTCAGAAAAAAACTCTCACTGTACGTATGTTACACATTTAATTTAAAGTTAAACAAATCTTTCTGTGTAAATATCTCATGTTACAATGTGGACATACTGTATATGTACAATTTTTTTTATTTTGTGGGTGCAGCTTATATTTGGGTGTGCTCAATAGTCCGGAAATTACGGTAAGTATCATTGACCTTTCATTGGCTTGCACAAAGTCTAAGTATATAAGGGTCTATTTGTTTAAACAGAAGTTTTGTTGAAATGATAAAACAGTAATTTAACTGGTTCTTCCAGGATCACATCCAAGATAAAGCGCAGTTTGTATCAAAATCTGCAAACTGGGAACCAAACAGCTCCGACACCTCATGCCTGGTTGAAGTGTCCAACCTTCCTGTTCATACAGAATCCACCAGGCTTGTTTTATTATGAAAGTCACATGTTCTATAGAGAAAAAGAGCCTCACATGACATCATGAGGCAGTTTTGCCCACGATGTGACATAATTATCCCAGTTGAGTTGGGTCCAGAGGTGTGCTCCTGTCAACAACACATTTGTGAAGTTACAGATTAACAGAGACTGTTTCACGTTACTTTGATAATACCAAATAAGGGTTTCAACAGCACATGTAAACAGTTTGTTGACGAACGTCACCCAGCAGAAGAGTTTTTCAATCAGATTTGATGCTTGACCAGAAAACTTGCATGTTTGGTTAACCGGTAACTCTAATTGTCTCTTAGCTGTGTGAATGGTCGTTCGTCTCCACGTGTCCCACCTCATTTTTACTCCGCGTCACAATCTCAACTCTGGCGGCTTCTGCTCGTCCCTCGTTTCGACAAACCATGTGAACAGTTCCTCCTGCAAAACCAGATCAGAAACTCGTCAGTGGAATAACTCGGCAAACTGAGAAAAAACAACAACAACTGGTGTCTTAGTTTTCTCAAACTGTGATAAAAACACACACAAAATGACTCCTCCTGGTCTTGTGATTGAAGCATAACAAAAGCCACATCATGGCAACCGCTGCTGAGAAAAGTCATGGCCAAAATGCAGCACAACCTCCTCACACCCACATCACATGCTTCAGATCATTCTTGTCGTGCTTTTGGTGCCGGCATGCTGGGGTCATTTATGGACCAAGGAGAAAACATGTATAAGATATTTAGTCAAACCCTCACCTCTCATGGCGATTTCCTGGGCAGCAGATTTCCCTATCCCACTGTTGGCTCCCGTAATGAGGAAAGATCTTCCACTCAAGTTTACATCCAAGTCAGCAGGAGCAAAATGCTTCGCTGCGGCTTCATAGCCACTTCTGTTTGGATTAAAAATATACAAAACATTTTATGAGCAGATGAGGAGAAAAGAGGGGACAGATGAGATGAGATGCACGTAAAACAAGGAAGAAATATCAAAACGGACACAAATGTATTGTGCCACAAGTTAAAATAGATATTTTGCATATTACAAAATGTTTGCAACATACATTTCAGCATCAGTGTTAAAGTTCTAATTACAGTAGTTAGGTTTAATTGATTTTATCAAACCTGTTCCTACAGCTGAGAATAATTAAAAAGAAAATTCTATTTAATTTATTCATTTTCAGTTAAAATTGAATTTTTTAAAAACAAAACAAAACAAAATTACAAAGAAAATGAAAGGAAGCAGAAAGAAGAAAAAAATCTTATATCATCTGCTCCTTTTTAAACAACAAAAAAAATACATATGAAATAAAATTCATTCAAACATAAAGTCTTTAAATAAAATAACAAGCCAAAACTGACTCCGTACCAAAACAAAATCCAAAACAACCAAACCAATGAAAATATGCTAAACAATTTCATATTTTTTCAATAAACTACTTTTTACCATTTTCTTAAACAAAAACAGTGAGGAAGCTTTTTTACCATTTTTGTCCAAAACATTCCACAGTTTTATTCCTTGAACTGATGTGCATCGTTCCTTTGAGTTTGTTCTAATTTTTGGTTTCACAAACATTTCTAGTCCTTTTAATTTGTAATTACTGACTCTCTTAATAAAATAAGAATATTTCTAGGTAAAGAATTTGTATGAGCTCTGTACATAACCTGAAGAATTCCATATTCAACTAGTTCGTAAAACTTTAATACTTTTAATTGATGAAACAATATGTTAGATGGCATAATATGTAAATTAAAGGCAGAATGAGTATTTACACGGTATGGTATTTTACTGTGTGTTGTAAAAGCTGGCTTTGAAAATGTACTTGAAAAAAACAAATGCAATAATTCAACTTGAAAAGATTGCACTTGTAATGTGCAAATATATCTGTATGATGGAGCCCCAATGCTTTAGGATGAAACACATCGCTGTTTACTGCTACATTTGTTGTTTACCTGGTCTAATCACATCACTGCCGTAGTGACGTAACTTAACATTGTTAACCTGGTATTCACAAAAAACCGTTGCGTAAACATTGCGTAAGCAATAAAAACACGCCGTTTGACCACTAAACCCTGAAAAACACGTCTCCACTTACTTTGTGTACTCCTGGAGTCCCTTCACGAACCAAACCGCGTTCCTGTAGATGGACATTTTCTCTCACGTGCAGCTGCTCTGGGTCACAAACAGAAACAGGACGGTGGATTTGCGTGTTGTAAAACCAGAAGGGGCGAGGAGTCACGTGGCCTGCAACCGGAAGTGTATTTTATAACGACATTTTTACAGCACCCCTGGCGGATATTTCATCACAATCATTGTTAGTTTTGAGAATCAAAAGTATTTAATCTCTCGGATGAATTGTCCCAGCATGTTCAACAATTCATAAACATATACATAACATGAAAACACGTCCGGTATGAAGAGTCAAATACAAAATTTCGCGATCGTCGCTCAGTTGTCAGGATGGCCGAGTGGTCTAAGGCGCCAGACTCAAGGTGAATCCTTCCCGGATCGATGGGGCTTCTGGTCTCCGAATGGAGGCGTGGGTTCAAATCCCACTTCTGACAATACTTTTTGAATCCTTGCGTTCCACTTTTATAAATTTCTGTAGACCAAATGAAACAACTTATTTTTGAATCTACTCGTCAGGTTGTGCGCAGACATTTTTTACATTTTTTCCTCTTTGAACGTTACTTATCGTTATCGCCTTTTCAAACGAAGCTGAAGTTAGCTTCCGATTCCAGCTTCCGATTCGGCAATTAGTTTTATATATTCTTCTATTAGTCTAGAACAATATAGTCCTGGTTTGAAGAGTCTAGGTGTTGTAGTTTTTGAGCTAGAGCAGATTAAACCCGCTCAAGGTACTGAAAAATTAGTTGTAATGTCCCTTTAGTCATTTGCCGAATCGGAAGCTGGAATCGGAAGCTAACTTCAGCTTCGTCCTTTTCAAGACTTACAAACTTTCCCTGTGCTACTTATTTATGAACTATTCCACTCCGTAATAAGAAATACATGTACATTACTTTAAAAAATCATACATTTAGTATATTAGCTGCTAAAAGACCTATTGTCGGGATACTTTGCAGAGTTGTCAGGATGGCCGAGCGGTCTAAGGCGCCAGACTCAAGGTTACACCTTCCCCATACCCGGGTATTCTGGTCTCCTATGGAGGCGTGGGTTCGAATCCCACTTCTGACAGCAACATTTTGAGGAAATGACAAACATAAATGCACATTTTACATAAATAATTTGTTTATTTTTTTCAAGATGGACTTCTTCTGGTAAAAACTTCAATGGCCTTAACCAATGGCCATATCACAAAACGTGTGAACAGTGACAGAGCTAGACTTTTATACTAGGGGTGGCCAAGGCTTTTTCAGGGTGGCACAAACAAAAAAGAAAACCATTACACATTAGATTTTTTGATGGCACAGTCACATTTTAATTCGATGTCTTGAAAAAAATAATACAATCACAAGGCGTAAACTTTAGTTATGTGGCATTACTCATGCCCTGAGAGCATGAATAAATTAAGTTTAACAACGCCACCCTGGGAATTTCACCCAGAGAGTACCTTATTACTTCAAGGCCACGCAGGTTCGCTTTGCACTGATTAAAACATCCGGGACAACTGTTCAAAAATAACAATGATAATTTATTTACAGTTACCTTAAAACATTCTTTATTTACATTATGTTCCAACATTCTTTTTGTAATTATTTCATTCATTTTATCCCAACTAAATAACAGACCCTTTAAACCCCAAGACACTAAATTACTTCAATAAATACATACAGGTTACTTCAATAAATACAGGTTTGCAATACTATACAGTTCACCCTTCACTGGTTCTGGCACTCTCGACATGCCGTAGAAAAGGCAAGTGGCCGCACTGACGTCACACTCTACGTGCCACTGCAAGGGGAACACAGCTGACAACACCACAGTCCATGTTCATAAAGCAGCAGTCTCCGGAAACAGAGCAGCAGTAGTCCCGATGTGGGGAGACCTGCTGGTCCTCACAACCATATACACACACACACACGTACACACACATCCTCGTAGCCGGAGGGAGGGAAGAAGCCCAGCACCGCAGCGCTCTACCGTGCAGCAGTCAAACAGCCCGTACCACACTCAATGACTGGTTGCCTTTACGGCCAAAACCCGTGGGACACCATGACGGTCAGAACCCACGGCACCAGCCACACGGCGAAGTGTGAAGACGACCCTGTCTGCCCGCATGCAGAGCAGCTGCTCTTATACCACGCCCACTCTAACAACCAGACATTCGCACCTGGAACCCATCAGCCTGATCAGGCATCATTCTCTACTGCTACATTCTACCTCCACCTTTTGTATCGGCGACCCGACGATAATCCATTAAAACTGATCCCATCAGCTCCTAAGACCAGAGCTAAAATCTCAAAAACCCCTGAAGGGAAACCAACACGTGGCAGCCACCATTTCATGACTCCACAAACTTTAATTACTAGGACCAAGCATCCACAGGTCCAACCAAAGCGGTAGCACCTCAGTGCTCCTCAAAAACACGTGGCAGCCATCATGTCATGACTCCACAAAAGTTATTACCGGAAGCTATCCAACACTTCCACAACTGGTCTTTAACAGTCCCAGTCGAACACGTGGCAGCCATCATTTCATGACTCCACAAACTTCTCAATATTACCAGGACCAAGCATCCACAGGTCCAACCAAAGCGGTAGCACCTCAGTGCCCCTCAGAACACGTGGCAGCCATCATCTCATGACTACACAAACCTCAATATTACCGGAAGCTATCCAACACTTCCACCAACTGGTCTTTAACAGTCCCAGTCGAACACGTGGCAGCCATCATGTCATGACTCCACAAATTTAAGAAGCTATCCCAAAATCCGGACATTATAAGAGGGAGCTCCTGAAGACTCTCTCCCCCCCACGTGACCAATCCAAAGAAATGCTTGGGCAGCCACCTCACATGCTCTCATCCACCACTTCATTCAACCTTATACCCATCCTACCCCTAAAGATGGACACTTCCTATCTCTAGGCACAAAATCAATCTCGCTGCTTCAGGGAGACTGGACATAGGAGGGCATAAGGCAATACTGAAGAAGTAGACCGTTGCATCTAAGCCGGCCTGCCCCAGTCTTAACCGTTCATGGTCAACTCTTTTAAGTTCCTGAATTTCTGCCATAACGACCAGTTTCATCCACCCACCACTTTAAAGATTTGCTGAAACCACCACTGCTCTGCTTCCGGACCGGCCAATCTGCACACAAAACACAAAAAACATAAACCAAAGAAAAAAACAAAACACACAAAACATCAATACAGTATTGAAAATCAAACTCACTTGTCCCAGATGTTTATAAAAAGCAAATGCAAACATCCTTCCAGCAACGCCAAAAATGTGGCATTACTCATGCCCTGAGAGCATGAATAAATTAAGTTTAACAACGCCACCCTGGGAATTTCACCCAGAGAGTACCTTATTACTTCAAGGCCACGCAGGTTCGCTTTGCACTGATTAAAACATCCGGGACAACTGTTCAAAAATAACAATGATAATTTATTTACAGTTACCTTAAAACATTCTTTATTTACATTATGTTCCAACATTCTTTTTGTAATTATTTCATTCATTTTATCCCAACTAAATAACAGACCCTTTAAACCCCAAGACACTAAATTACTTCAATAAATACATACAGGTTACTTCAATAAATACAGGTTTGCAATACTATACAGTTCACCCTTCACTGGTTCTGGCACTCTCGACATGCCGTAGAAAAGGCAAGTGGCCGCACTGACGTCACACTCTACGTGCCACTGCAAGGGGAACACAGCTGACAACACCACAGTCCATGTTCATAAAGCAGCAGTCTCCGGAAACAGAGCAGCAGTAGTCCCGATGTGGGGAGACCTGCTGGTCCTCACAACCATATACTGTACACACACACACACGTACACACACATCCTCGTAGCCGGAGGGAGGGAAGAAGCCCAGCACCGCAGCGCTCTACCGTGCAGCAGTCAAACAGCCCGTACCACACTCAATGACTGGTTGCCTTTACGGCCAAAACCCGTGGGACACCATGACGGTCAGAACCCACGGCACCAGCCACACGGCGAAGTGTGAAGACGACCCTGTCTGCCCGCATGCAGAGCAGCTGCTCTTATACCACGCCCACTCCAACAACCAGACATTCGCACCTGGAACCCATCAGCCTGATCAGGCATCATTCTCTACTGCTACAGTTAGAACAATAAATGTTAAAGATTGTCCACCAGATGTCACCATATGTCTGTTTATTTTTTTATTAAACATATACCAACATCATAAAAAGGTACCATACTATAAACATTATGTTCACACATTTTTACAAGGTTACATCTAGACAACAAATCAAACCAAATAACAAGGATACAAAATCAAGTAAATAAAACTGTTCAAGCAAAAACCCAAAATGAATAAAAAATTAAAATAAAAAACCTAAAGGGGCATATTGTATTTATGACCTAAAGAACCAGGGCATACGTTACACATCAAATGTTTTTAAAAAAGATGACAACTTAGAAGCATTTTTTGACTTCACCAAACACAAAGACTTATAAAACAAATTTAACTCTTTCTTCCACTGTGTGAAGTTAGGGACGGTTTTAATGAAGCGACATTTGTGTATACAGTATAATGTTTGGCTAACAGCAGAACATTATTTATACCATACAGTAGTCAATGTTATAATCATTAATAAAAAAAACACCGAATTTAATCTCTTGGATGGTAAAATTAGTTAAATGTATCCCATGATCCCATATAAACTGATGAAGATTTTGCTAAAAGGATTGTATAAAATCACATGTGAAAAACAGGTGATCCATATCCTCAGATACTTTCTCACAGAACATACATTTATCCACATCAATTTTAAACATGTGTTTCAGAAAGTCATTGGTTGGATACATTTTGATTATAATTTTGAATTGTACTTCTTTGATTTTGGATGAGAGAGGGAAAGATAAATATTTGGATCTAATCTGCTTAATTTGTTCCTTATTAAAATCTCTGAGGATATATTGCCTTTTACGTGCACCAGTATCACAGTACTGTGATAAACAACTCCTCATTAACTTCTTATTACATTTGATATCACACAAATCTACATCTTCAATATAAAGCGTCCGTAAAAAAAAGGTGAAACCTTGGATAGTATTAAATCCTGTCTAACCATGGACTGAAGTTGACGAGGGAAGGCTTTGATGATTCGTTTATATTTTGCCTGGGTACAACAAATTTGAAATTTATCACAAAACTAAGAATGTTGTAACATATTTCCATTGGCATCTATAAAATGAGCAACAGCCCACACACCTTTACTGAACCACTCCTCAATAAAAATGGATTTTCTATTGATCAATATATATCTATTATTCCAAATTGTTGTGTTGTGCGGAGTAAAGTTGTGTTTGAAGATGAGCTTCCAATATAAAAGAGCCTGTTAATGGAAATCTGAAAGTTTTACTGGTAATCTTCTAATGTCAAAATCATGTCTGTTAAATTGTTCTTAATAACTGCAGAACCATTTGCAAACAGTTGTGGTTTATATATGTAACAGTTGTGGACCCGTCCTGTCATAATCACACTCTCAGAGGCCAGTGGATTGGATGAAGTGGAAAAATGAGTGGTTCACAGCACAAACAAAATGTAGTTAGCTCCTCCACTGGTGTAGCCATCACAGCAGAGAGCTAGACAAACTGTGTGAAATTTTTCTTAGAACAATTTCAGACAATACTCTTTTTAACATGTGATTGTATAGTGGTTTTAACATTATCATGGATTCAATGCAATCTGGTTTTAACCCTATTTTAGCTTAACATCTTTTTTCCCCTTTTTATTAGTTTTTATAAATGAAATAAGAAATTAGAAAAATAAATACAGACAGTCAAAATGAAATATTAAATTATTCTACACCACCCTCTGGTGGTTCACAAGAAAATAACAGGTCAAGTCAAAGTCAACTTTAAGGCCGAGATACACTCGAGCGTCCTCACGGTACGCCTATACGCAGCGTACGTACGCTGTGGCAAAAGCGTAGCCCCGCGTAGTCCCTCAGGGCATGTACGCGCAAAAGTATTTTTTTACTACGCATACGCGATCCGCGTGCGCGATACGCGGTGTCTGACCATAAACTTCCCGGCGCCGGACTGTTTTGTATGTTACACAAATGAAATAAATTCCCCTTCTTTATCGCTGATCGGGCCTTTTCTTTTGTTTTTTTGCCTAAAGTCAAGTAACCGCTTCTTCCTCCGTTCACTCGATGATTGAAATGAATGAATTCAGGTCCTACCTGGGTGCGCGATGTTTTAATATTCCCTGGTGGGCTGTGTGCTGCAGGAAAAGCGCTCCCTGTTATTATTTTTATTTCTGAGAGAACTTTTTATAACATATATAGTAGAAACACCGCATCAGAACACCGCAGAAGTCCAGCGAGCTGCTCATGTTAAAGGTTTCACTTTCAGCTGACTGAGCGCTGTCAATCAATTCAGTAGGCGTGTCAGCAAGTGACCAATCAGCGAGCTCAGTTGAGTCCCTTCCGTGTGCTGCTGCTCATATTACAACAAGGAGAACGAGAGCGTTTGAAAGCTGATAGTTTCTTGAAGTATAGCAGCAAAAACATACGCACAAAATATGCGCGTATACGCACGTATACGGAGGACGCTTCAGTGTATCTCGGGCTTCATTGTCAGAACTGCAATATGTGCTGGTGAAGATTCTCAGTATTGAACGCCTTTTTGAACTGCAATATGTACAGGACATACACAGGATTGAAATTGCGTTTCTCTCAGTCCCTCGGTGCAACAGTAACCATTTAAACACTGAAACACTGAAACATTTAATAAACATAAGCATAAAATAGTAAAAGTGTAACCCTGTCCTGAGTTTTTGCATAGTAGTATAAAAGTATGAAAATTTCACCAACACTAAAACACTAAACATTTAATGAACATAAGCATAAAATGAAAAAATAAAAGTGTAATACTGTCCTGAGTTTTTGCATAGTATTCACGTATTCACATTCACGTTGTGTCTTATAAATCAAATAAGAACTTAGAAAAATAAATACAGGCAGCAGTCAAAATTAAATATTAAATTGTCCTACAACACCCTCTGGTGGTTCACAAAAAAATAGCAGTTAACGTGGTGTCGTCATGGCAACGAACAACCGTTGCTGTACAACATATGACCGTGTCCGTTAACATAACTGACTTAACTCTGAACATTGTATATAACAAATTACCTGCAAAATGAGTGGTTCACAGCACAAACAAAATGTAGTTAGCTCCTCCACTGGTGTAGCCATCTAGAGAAAGTAGCATTTATGAATTTATTCTCTTATGAGCAACTCATATAAAACCAAACATGTGTCAACGGTTATGTATCAACACAATGTTGATACATAACTGTGTATATTACAATAAACTGTATATTATGATACATTTCACATTAGCTTTGTAGCATACTTTATGATACTTTTGTAAAATAACTGGACTACAGTATATGACTTACCACAGCAGAGAGCTAGACCAACTGTGGGGAACTTCCGGTTTTCCGTCATATTTATAGCCAACCAGTAGAGGGCGCTTATAAACCACACACTGCAGGACAACTATAATACATATTTTAGCAAGAATTTCACTACAAAGTGTTTATACCCGTTACATATATATGTATGTATACAGTATATACAGGTAGTCCCCGACTTACGAGCGAGTTCCGTTCCTGCGAGTTGCTCGTAACACGAAAATTCATAAGTTGGAACACGAAGCACGTGTTCTCGTAAGTCCGGATTTTCGCTCGTAAGTTGGAACATTTATGCTAGCGCTACTGCGAACACTCGTTTTTCATCAAAAACGTTCATATTAGTTCATAAACATGGTCGGAAACGTGTTTCCAAACGGTTAAGCCCGAGATACACTCGAGCGTCCTCACGATACGCCTATACGCAGCGTACGTACGCTGTGGCAAAAGCGTAGCCCCGCGTAGCCCCTCAGGGCACGTACGCGCAAAAGTTTTTTTTTACTACGCATACGCGATGCGCGGTGTCTGAACATAAACTTCCCCGGCGCCGGACTGTTTTGTATGTTACACAAATTAAATAAATTCCCCTTCTTTATCGCTGATCGGGCCTTTTCTTTTGTTTTTTTGCCTAAAGTCAAGTAACCGCTTCTTCCTCCGTTCACTCGATGATTGAAATGAATGAATTCAGGTCCTACCTGGGTGCGGCGATGTTTTAAATATCCCTGGTGGGCTGTGTGCTGCAGGAAAAGCACTCCCTGTTATTATTTTTATTTCTGAGAGAACTTTTTACAACATATATAGTAGAAACACCGCATGAACACCGCCGCGGTCTTCAAGGCGCTACATGAGCTGGCTGTCAATCATTTCAGTAGGCGTGTCAGCAAGTAACCAATCAGCGAGCTCAGTTGAGTCCCCTCCGTGTGCAGCTGCTCATATTACAACAAGGAGAACGCGAGCGTATAGTTTCTGACATATGCTGAAGCATATCAGCAAAACACATGCGCACAAAATGCGCGCGTAGAGTGGCGTACCCGAGGACGCATGAGTGTATCTCGGGCTTTAGCTAACACACTTTCATCTAAAAACACAAAAAAGTGCTGCATTTTTTACAAATTTACTTCTCTTTCGCCAGCTCGTAAGTCCGGGACCTCGTATGTAAGAGCGCTCGTAAGTCGGGGACTACCTGTATATAACGATTCAGTAATTTATAAATATGTTTTCTTCATCACACTGATCATATCTCTCAACGCTGTCACAACTGCTTGACAGACCTTAACTCTGCATTCCTCGTTTTCTCTAATCCCTCATGGTGCATGACATGACCTGTCAGTTACCTGTGGTGGTACCTGGGGTGGCCAACAGGTTCCAGGGGAGGTAAGCCTCCCGACCACCCCCTTTGCTCCACCTCTGTTTGTGAGTAAAACACGTCTTTAGGTTTTCTTGGCTCAGTGGTTTTAGAGCCTCAGTGTGCAACTTTGCCATTTGAGAAAACCCAGATTCTGGAGATGTTTTGATTATCACGTGAAGCCAACATTTTTATTTTCCCTGCAGAATAAGACTCACCTTGACTTGTTGCTATCATCCAACATCTGCACTATCTGTCAGAGGTTTCATAAAAACTTTTTTTTTAAAGCCTGATTTCCTTCACCATGGTTGTTTCAGCGTAAAGACCAAAAGTGCTCTTGTTTTTGTTGCTGTGGTGTTGTAGCAAGTACAGTACAGTACTGACCCCTTTCACGGCTCGTCATCAACCCTGGAAATATACCGGAAGTTGCCATCTTGGCGACATAGCTGTGTTAGCCTCAAAGCTATTGTAGTGGTGTGTCGCGTCTGGTCACACAAAATCAAAAAATGGTGAATTATTGTCGTGTCCATGGCTGCCACAATCGGCCAGATTGAGAGAAAAACCTTCTGTTTTACAGATTACCACTCGTGATCACAAATCAAGGTGAAGTAAACTCCACGTGGAAAACCTAGTGAAGAAACTGAAAGTTAAACTGGGTTTCTTTTTCAGAAACAGATCATGTCTAACACTGAATGTTAGGAAACGCCTTGTGTCTGTGACTTTCCTTCCCTCCATTGATTACGGTGACATTCTCTACATGAATGCTCCTACAAGCACCCTGCAGATGTTGGATGTTGTCTATCATGGTGCACTAAGATTCATAACTGGTTGTGATTATCGTACCCACCACTGCACCCTGTATTCACTGGTTAACTGGACATCATTAACCTCACGCAGACTCTTCCACTGGTACATTTTCATCTTTAAATCACTTCTTGGTCTGCTGCCCTCATACATCTCCTCCTACATGTCTTTGCGTGAGTGCAGCTACAGCGTGCGCTCTCAGGACATGATTACCTGCAGTGTTCCGTCAGTGAGGACTGAACTTGGAAAAAGGGCCTTCTCCTACTCTGCTCCTGCTTCATGGAATATCTTACAAAAAGATCTGAAGCTCTCGACCTTGACTTCTCTAAATGGTTTTCAGAATCTGTTGGAATCCTGGCAAAAACCAATGCAGATTTGTTCCTGTCTTTGATTTTATACGTCTACCTTATAATGTTTTGCTAGTTTTTTGATACTTTGTTAAAAAAAAAAATCTTTCTTTTGTTTTTTTTCTCTCTTTTGTTTTCTATTGTTTATTGTTTAAGGAAATTCTACCACTGCTGTTCATTGTTCTTTAGTTTTAGCAGGTCGCTTTCGTAAATGAGCCCATGAGGTTCAAAAGATTTACCTGACTAAATAAAGGTTGAATGAATGAATGAAAAAGTAACTCAGCAATTATCAGAGGAAAGTCGACGTCTGTGGCTGCCAGCCTAAACCACAACTTGGATTGAAAAACACTGAGCAACATCCGAATTTGCTCTGCACACTTTGTGTCAGGTAATATATTTCTTACAGTAGATTATAGTGAATTAGGGCATTACACGAATCATAAGTTTATTGAGCACGAGGACAGAGCTTCAAAACACCACCTCCCTTTCTCTGTTCAAGACAGCCCTGAAAACATCTCTTTAGACTAGCTTATCATTAACTTTACTAAATGTATTTTATATTATATAATCCTTATGTATTTTATATTTCAATTTGTCACTGATAATGTTTGAACTGAATTGGTTTGTTAAGTGTCCTTGGGTGTCCTGAAAGGCGCTTTTAAATAAAATGATTATTATTATTATTATTACAATCCTTTAACTGTGCTGCATAAAATGTACATGGAACGTTAAATTTTTTTGTTGAGTTATTTGTTTTTTACAAATAGCATAAACAACTCAACAACTGAAAGCTTAACAAAGCTTTCAGTTGTTGAGTTGTTTATGCTGATTATTCAAAATTCATAAGAGCACATGACACTCATGACAAGAGCACTGTCATGAGTGTCATGTCACTGTCATGACATGTCATGACATGACACTCATGACAAGAGCACTGTCATGATAAACTACACACCTAGCTCTCAAGTTGAAAAGCAAAAAATACGTACAAACACTAAATATGTAAGAAGCACATACAATAACCTAAATTAACTGTTCTTGTGTTGTTTGACAACTGACAATCCGGTGCTATGTTGTAAATCCTGTTTTGAAATTCATATGCATATTAACACACCAATTATTTACAACTTCATTTAAGTAATTTTTATTTTCCGCTCATTCTCAATCAGTTCATCTGGACAGTTTCTTTTTTGTAGAAACGTTTCACCCTCACTCCAGAGGGCTTCGTCAGTCAGAGTAGTCCAAAGCACACTGAAGTTAACCCACCAAGTAAACAACTTAAGTGGACCAACCAGTTTGCTGTAGCCAAGATGGTTTCTGGGGGCTTGTCCCTCGTTGACTCCTCCCAGGCAGGCAGACATGTCCAAAGTGGTTCAAGACAAGAAAGTTCATTCTCAATAGTCCAGGTATCAAATCCGCTCATTCTCAATCAGTTCATCTGGACAGTTTCTTTTTTGTAGAAACGTTTCACCCTCACTCCAGAGGGCTTCGTCAGTCAGAGTAGTCCAAAGCACACTGAAGTTAACCCACCAAGTAAACAACTTAAGTGGACCAACCAGTTTGCTGTAGCCAAGATGGTTTGGGGGCTTGTCTTGAACCACTTTGGACATGTCTGCCTGCCTGGGAGGAGTCAACGAGGGACAAGCCCCCAGAAACCATCTTGGCTACAGCAAACTGGTTGGTCCACTTAAGTTGTTTACTTGGTGGGTTAACTTCAGTGTGCTTTGGACTACTCTGACTGACGAAGCCCTCTGGAGTGAGGGTGAAACGTTTCTACAAAAAAGAAACTGTCCAGATGAACTGATTGAGAATGAGCGGATTTGATACCTGGACTATTGAGAATGAACTTTCTTGTCTTGAATTTTTATTTTATTATGTTTTTTCTTTTCTTAGGCAAACGTGCTCCATTGTACAGCAAGGATGATCCAGACTGGGTGCCTTCACTGAAGACGTGTGCTGCAGAGAAGTCTGTAGCAGTTGGTGCTGATGGTGGGATGACATCTGGCAGCTGAACGCTTCAACCGACGACAAAAAAGAACTAAAAAAAACATGGCAAATAGCACATGTTAGAATCCATGTTGAACGTGTCATAGGCTGTGTTAGACAAAAATACACAATCTTGAATGGCCCTCTTCTACCTATTGATTTTCAAACATGTAGAGATCCAGAAAAAGTTGCATTAATCGATATGATTGGCTTTGTGTGCTGTGCCTTGGTTAATCACCTTTGGTGGGTTATGAGTAGCTGCATGAATTGTAAAAAGAACAAGTGGATAGAAGAGTGATAGCTGATGTGAACCTTTTTTATTTTTATTTTACATTGTTCCACCTTTACTTTGAAGTTGTTTTTGCAAATATGGGGCAGACATGATTTTTCATTCACTGCACTCTTTATTTGAGCATGAATTACTATATCATTACTGTTTATGTATTGATTTGATGAATGTAATTTTGATTATGCTTTTTCTGTAATGGATATCACACTGACGTGAGCAAACAAGACAACTTACATATTACAACATATGTTTCACATAGTGGTGCTGATACTGTATAGCTCACGTCGATTTAGAAAACCTCTTTTAAACAGAATAAATGACATTATGTATCATTAACCATTTTGTTTGTGCACTTTTTGTATTGACTAGAAAATATTCTGCCAAACTCAAAGTAGTTATAAGGTAAAAAAGGTCTATATAAAGACAACCATTCGTACTATTATCTTAAAAGATAAATGTCTGCAGAATGCACCTCAAAGTTCTTACTGTAATTAGATTTATAGAGTGTAAGCTGTTATTTATATAATTTGTGTTGAAACACTGTACAAGAGTTGAAAATTTTGAATAACACTTGTCAGCCATCATTGTACTTCACATGTTTATTTAAAAAATATGTATTGAGGTAGTTCAGCACAGAGCTTCTATAAGATGAACTGAAACACACATTTACACATTTAGTCTGGATTAATAAGGAAAATCAAGGCATTGCTCTCTGGAACCGCTCAGATCTGGTTGATCCAGGGATCAAATGTAGCTTAAAAAACAGGGATCTAAGATCATTTTGACAAAATTTGCTTCAATCCTCAGACTGATGTGATGAGTCACATACATTTACAATAAGAATACATAGCTAGTGTGTGTTTAAAAACACACCCAAAATATATTTATATGTACACACACAAATTAAAAATTAAATATAAATCACCAAACACCAAATAATTCACAATGTCTGCGTAGGTCACAGCTGGTAAGGTCTTCTCATCTTCTGACATGTTGGACAGCCGGTATGGGTCTTAGCTGCCAATTATCTGTATTTTATCCAAATAACGTTCCTTTGCTGCAGGCTGAAGCTGGTCCACATAGTCTCTTGCAGCTTCTGTCTTCTTTACAGAGGTTTGTTTTACAGACAACAAGGTCAAATCAGAAATAAAACTGGAGCTCCGACTTCAACTACTGTGTGTTTACAGCGCGAGTATCTCCAAAATGGCGGTGCTTCCGGTATTGCACAATCCGTGAAAGGGGTCTACTGTACTGTACTTTAAATTTGGGCATGAATGGGGGGGGAAAAAAGTACTTACCGGTAGTACCAATTTTAGTCACTAGAAAGCAATGTTTTACAAGAAGTGAATAAAGGCAGGAGATAACTGGTGGCCCAAGACTTGCTGGGCTAATATCACATCTTAAACATCATAAATGTCATTCAAAACCTTTTTCATTTTCAAAAACCACAACTTTATAAAACATAATTTAATATATATAGTTTTAGTTCTAGATAAATGTTTAAACATGTTTCCCAATTTAGTTTCATGTAGATTTTAGAGATTTTGGAGTTTTGTGTGAATAATAACAGTGAACAAATAACAAGATATATATTGTAACCATGGAAACCACAGAAACCAAACAACAAAGAAAACAAACAATGAACGGATTTATTGCCTCTTGTTGAATTAAATGATCTGTAAAGTGAACCAGAACCAGAACAATTCCTGTGCACTGTTTCAGTCATTTGGTGACCCCCGCGACCTGAACAGGAAGAAGCGGGTAAAGATAACGGATGGATGGATGGATGGATGGTTATGGCAGCACATGCACACTTTGCCTGTGTGTTTTTTGTCTTGTCTCAGGCTCGTCTTTTCTGGAGATGATGAGATCGATCCTGGCCTCCATCATTCTACTGCTGGTGCCTCTGTGCTGCCCCGGGGTCCAGCCCTTTACAACAATTATAACGATCATGCTCGTATAACAATAAAAGCATAAAAACATAGAGATTGCTTTTGACTTTTTTGCAACTCTTTCCAGTCATTTGCGGCGATCAGGTGGAATGAGAAACAACCAAAGGCGGTGGGGATGAGAACTGTGATGAAGTTACAAAACTTTAAATCACATTTGTTATTGAAAATGTTGAGTGGAGAACAAAGATATGTGGAAGTTTTTCTGATAAATGTTCTGTAAATAAACTGGTAGCAGTGCAACATCCTATGGGAATAACTAATGAAGAGAGATTACAGGGGTGGGGGTGTTGAAGGGAGCACCTGGAACTAAAACGACTGCAGTGCAGTAAATGACGTCCAGTTTACTGAGAAGTTTTGGCAAACTTATAACGTGTCACGCTTCTGTCCCAGCCTGCCATGTTCTGTTTCCTCATGTCCTTGTTTATGTTGCCAAGCTCCTGTTGCCTGTCACCAGTGGTGGGCACCAGCCCACTAAAGCGCAAATCCGCTAATTGCGGACCTAACCAATTTGTTTAGCTTTAGCGGATTTACAAATTTTTATAATTCATGAGCGGATTTGCGCTTTTTCTATTTAAAATGCAGTACCGCTAATAACTAATTATCTATTGGTATTCATTGTCTTGAACAGTGGAAAGTTTGGTTCGGTCCACTTGCGTACCGTTTCGGTTATTTTTTTCACTCATTGAACGTTATTATATGCGCCGCGGAACAAAATTTCCTGGGCACGTTTCAGCACGGAGCTATTGACGCGTAGCACGCGCAGCACGCGTAGCACGCGCAGCATTATTTAGCCATTAGCTTCTCGCTCCGGTCTCCTGTTTGGGAACGTTATGGCTTTCTTGTTAAGACGAGCGCACATTCAAAGCTGTGTGTGTGGACGTTGTTTCATGAAGACTCTGCAGCAGCAACACGTCTAACGTGAACGCGCTTGAAACTACGTCATCGGAATGTGAACGAAGAAACAGCAGCTGTAGCCAACAGAACAGCGCTAACAACAGCGGTTCGTCCATTCAGGTAAGACTACCAGCGGTTTGTAGCTGAGTGAGTTAGCCGTGACTGCGGACAGGACATGTGTCCACCTTACTGCGCCATGTGGGGGGGACAGAGGATGGGGACGGGTGGGTTGGACCCGCTTGTCAAACGTGGACTCGCATTTTTTTTGCTAAATGCTAATCCGAATTTATTCCGTCTTGTTAGCTAGGATGCTATTGTTTTTGCACGCGCGACCCCGAAACTGTGTCGGTTAAAAGAAAATAGGAAGTAGCCGGAGTGTGGAGTTATTTATTTATTTACTTGCGCTTTAAAATTAGCGCTTTAAAATTAGCTTCCGCAAGTTTTCCTAAGACATAAGCGCCTTTGAAATTGCGAACCTAAATAACTTAATAAGCGTTTTAGAAATTGCGGAACTAATTTTTGGACTAGTGCTGCCCACCACTGCCTGTCACCCATCTCTCAGCTCTTCCTGCTCTGTTCACTCCAGGCCACGCCCCCTTGCTTTCTCCTTTGCCATCAGTCCTCATGCCGTTCACCTATTCACCGCCCCACTTAAGTCTCAGCTCCTCGGTTTTCCAGTGCCAGATTATTGAAAGCTTCACACTCAGTAAATGTCCAGTGTCCTCGTTTGTCTTCGTGGTTTTGATCCTTGTCTGTTTTGGATTCTCTGCTCATGACCTCTGCTTCCTCCCCAACAACCACATCTGGATCACGAACCAAGTTTGGCTTCAGACCTCTGACCACCCGTGCATGACCCTCACCTGTTTCTTCAGACCTGCTTTTTGGATCTCCCTCATCACTGCTCACTGCTCTGCATCGAGTCGACTGGTCTTCACCAGCGGTGACGTCACCCTGACCAACAACTTCAAGAGTCCCTTCCTCACCTGCTGGTGACAATCACCTGAACACTCCCAGAGAACTCTCATTGATTGACTCTCCTGTCTCTTCAGATTGTGTTGGCCCAAGCACTGAGACTCCAGCAGAAGCATTTCATTAAGAAATCTTTTAAACTTGTCTGTGTTCCAGTTCAAATCCCTAATCCCGGTTCTTGTCAAATAGTAAACGATGATGATTTGATGTCACCACGATCAAAGATGTGGAGGATTGACATTTTGTCCGTTTTGTGTTTGAAAGTGTAACAGATGAACTGTTGCGGTTCAGGAAACTAGTTCATGATTTAACTTTAGTGAGTGTTGGACTGATATATATATTTTT
>JBBPBX010013660.1:0-14552 GCA_038048925.1 Garcialebias charrua
CAGTGGAGAGAGTAGACAGCACCAAGTTCCTGGGAGTGCACGTCTCAGAGGACCTGTCCTGGAGCAGGAACACTGCATCACTGGCCAAGAAGGCTCACCAGCGTCTCTACTTTCTCCGCAAGCTGAAAAGGGCTGGAGCTTCAACCCCCATCATGTGCACCTTCTACAGAGGTGCCATAGAAAGTGTCCTGACCAGCTGCATCACTGTGTGGTTTGGTGCATGTACTGCATCCTGCCGCAAGAGCCTCCAGCGCATCGTGAGAGCAGCTGAGAAGATTGTCGGCACCTCCTTCCCCTCACTGCAGGACTTACACAGCAACCGCCTCACTCGGAAAGCCCTCTGCATGGCAGGTGATCCCACACACCCACTACACAGCTGCTTCAGACTGTTGCCTTCAGGGAGGAGACTGAGGAGTCTCCAGGCTCGAACCAGCAGACTGAGAGACAGCTCTGTTCATCAGGCAGTCAGGATGCTAAACACTCTGCCTGCTCTGCCCTGCCAGCTCTGCCCTCCCTCCCACTTGTACTGCCTTAATCACAAAAAACTTTCACACATTACCACACAACACAAAGTTTTTTAACACTGGACTCTGTGTCATCAATACGGGTCATTCACTCAACTCACGGTCATGTGCTCATTCAGTTTGCACTACTTCTCATATTTGCACTAATGTTTGTATTACATTACTGCCTATAGTCATACTACTGTTTACATTTACTGTTGACATTTATTACTACTGTTTACATTTATTACTACTGTTTACATTTATTACTACTGTTTACATCTAGACTTTTTATATCTACACTACTGCTGATATACAGTATATATTCTTTTTACTAGCCTTATTGCATAATGCCACTTTGTTTCTATACCAATATCAACTACCTCATACATATACTGTGTACATTAACCCCATATGCTGCTTTGTCACTCTTTACAAATGTCAAATGCCAGAACCTTCATTTATTTTATAGATATACTTTTTATACTTTATACTTCGGGACAGTATTACACTCTATTTCATTTTTGCTGTTGGTGAAACTTTTTATACTTTTATACTACTATGGAAAACTACTATGAAAAAACTCAGGACAGTATTACACTCTATTTCATTTTATGATTATGTTTATTAAATGTTGGTGTTTTGGTGTTGGTGAAACTTTTTATACTTTTTTTACTACTATGAAAAACTACTATGCAAAAAACTCAGGACAGTACTAAACTTTTATTATTTCATTTTATGCTTGTTTATTAATTGTTTAGTGTTTAAATGGTTACTGTTGCACCGAGGGACTGAGAGAGAAATGCAATTTCAATCCTGTGTATGTCCTGTACATATTGCAGTTCTGACAATAAAGTTGACTTTGACTTTTGACTTTGACTTTGAAAATCAGCTTATTTCAGAACGTAAATAACACGAAGCGGCACCCATCAGAGCATTTCCTCCTTTCAGCGCAAGCTGAATTTCATTCATTCAGGCTATGCACACACACACACACACCAGTATATATATACTGTATACAGGTGTATATATATATATTTACGAACACGCGCGCGCACACAGGAGCTAAAGCATGCGCGTGTAAAGTTGACAACATGAAGAGGATTGCGCATGCGCGCAGCTTTTAAAACAAAGAAAACTCAGCTGTTATGCGTAAAAATGCACGTTTAAAGCGAGCGGAGACACCCCCCCCCCCGCATGGTCCTGAGGAGAGAAATATGCAGTGGGAGGGAAGAGGGAGGGATTTATTATAATGTATCCCCCAGTCTTATCAAAGTATAAACACTCAAATGCGGTCGGTGACACACACGCAATTACGTCATCGCTGGGCACTCAACAGGGGGTAAAAGACGTGAGACAAGAGGTATAAACCAGGCTTCAGTGTGCAATCCTTAAACCATTTCTGTAAAGACATGCTGCGTGTGACGTCATGTCTTCTACTGTGCATGTGGGTCACATCAAGGCCGTAGAGAATTCACAGTCTGATGACGGACACATTTAAAATATAATCCGAACAACCACAAAAAATCTGAGTTAAGCATTAAGACCCCCATCTTCACTCAGATCTTCAATAAGTCTCTGGAGTTGTGTGAGGTTCCCTCCTGTTTCAAGCATTCCACCATCATCCCGGTCCACAAGAAACGCACCATAACAGGATTACAGTATACTGTATAGCTACAGACTTGCTGACCTGACGTCTGTGGTCATGAAATCCTTTGAGTGACTGGTGTTGAAACATCTGAAGGACATCCCCTACTTGACTCCCTGCAGTTGGCTTACCAAGAAAACTGGTCGGCAGATGATGCAGGACTACACTTCATCCTGCACCACCTCGACCACCCAGGGACAAACATCAGGATCCTGTTTGTGGACTTGAGCGTTCAACACCATCACCCAGTCCTCCTCCATCAGAAGCTCACCCAGCTCACAGCGCCGGCCTCTACCTGTCAGCGGATCATCCATTTCCTGACCGACCGGCAGTAGCAGGTGAGGTTGTGGAGCATATTCTCCTGCACAAGATCCATCAGCACTGGCACCCCACAGGGGTGCGTTCTCTCCCCACTCCTCTTTTCTCTGTACACAAATAACGGCAACTTAGCGGACCAGTCTGTGGAACTCTTGAAGTTTGCAGATGACACCACTGTTATTGATCCAATACAGGACAATGACGAGTCTGCATACAGACAGGAAGTGGATCGACTAGTCCGCTGGTGTGTTCAGAGCATCTGGAGCTTAACCCACTCAAGATTGTGGAGATGACAGTGGACTTCCAGAGAAGCCCCACCCCCACACTGCTTCCCCTCACCATCCTCAACAACACTGTCTCATGTCTGGTTCCTAGGAACCAGTACCACACTTTCTCTGAACCTGAGATGGTCACACATAGACACTGTTTGGAGGAGACCCAACAGAGACTGTACTTCCTGTGGCAACTCAAGAAGTACAACCTACCACAGGAGCTGCTGATCATCTTCTACACCACTGTTATGCAGTCTGTTTTGTGTACATGCATCACTGTAGGTTGACTCATCCACAGGACAAGTCCAGACTGTATTGAGCAACCAGGTCTGCAGAGAGGATCATCGGAGCTCACACTTCCTCGATCCAGGACTTGTACAGGTCCAGGTCCAGGGTCAGGAAAAGGACTGGTAACATCTCTGCAGACCCTCATGTCAGCGCTACAGAGCGCTATTTGTTTTTAAAAAAACAGCTGCCACAGAGACACTTTCTTCTACCATGTGTCTCTCTGATGAACTCAATGAACACCTTACAGCCTGAGTCTGTTGGAGTCAGTCTCACCACCATCACAGACATCTACACCTCCAGATGCAGGAAGAGAGCCACCTGCATCATGCAGGACTACACTCACCCAGCACACACACTTTTTGCCCTGCTCCCCTCAGGAAGGAGGTTGAGGAGCATTAAGTGTAGAACCACTAGACTGAGGAACAGCTTCTACCCTGAGGCTGTTAGACTCATGAATATCTAACCAGAATAATCACTGTGAAATATCACATCATGTTGCTGCTGATCTGTTTCATGTTGCTGCTGATCTGTTTCATGTTGCTGCTGATCTGTTTCATGTTGCTGCTGATCTGTTTCATGTTGCTGCTGATCTGTTTCATGTTGCTGCTGATCTGTTTCATGTTGCTGCTGATCTGTTTCATGTTGCTGCTGATCTGTTTCATGTTGCTGCTGATCTGTTTCATGTTGCTGCTGATCTGTTTCATGTTGCTGCTGATCTGTTTCATGTTGCTGCTGATCTGTTTCATGTTGCTGCTGATCTGTTTCATGTTGCTGCTGATCTGTTTCATGTTGCTGCTGATCTGTTTCATGTTGCTGCTGATCTGTTTCATGTTGCTGCTGATCTGTTTCATGTTGCTGCTGATCTGTTTCATGTTGCTGCTGATCTGTTTCATGTTGCTGCTGATCTGTTTCATGTTGCTGCTGATCTGTTTCATGTTGCTGCTGATCTGTTTCATGTTGCTGCTGATCTGTTTCATGTTGCTGCTGATCTGTTTCATGTTGCTGCTGATCTGTTTCATGTTGCTGCTGATCTGTTTCATGTTGCTGCTGATCTGTTTCATGTTGCTGCTGATCTGTTTCATGTTGCTGCTGATCTGTTTCATGTTGCTGCTGATCTGTTTCATGTTGCTGCTGATCTGTTTCATGTTGCTGCTGATCTGTTTCATGTTGCTGCTGATCTGTTTCATGTTGCTGCTGATCTGTTTCATGTTGCTGCTGATCTGTTTCATGTTGCTGCTGATCTGTTTCATGTTGCTGCTGATCTGTTTCATGTTGCTGCTGATCTGTTTCATGTTGCTGCTGATCTGTTTCATGTTGCTGCTGATCTGTTTCATGTTGCTGCTGATCTGTTTCATGTTGCTGCGCTCATTCATGCTCATGTTCATGCTGCTGTTCAGCGCATTGTTTTTATGCCATTAGTGCTTGTATTTTTCTTAGTTCATATCTTAGATATTGCTGTTTTTCTTTACATTTTAACACTTTTGTTAGATGTAACTGGGACCCTGTGTGCAATATTTAATTCCACCACCTGTACCACATGTGGTGTGTAGGACTAATAAAGAACCTTGAATCCTTGAGTAGTCAGCTACTCTGCTGTGAAACAACATAAACCTGTTTCCACAACCACGACCTGCCTCTTTTTTCTCCCTTGAATATACAGTAATGAAGTTACATGTTTGTTTACCCTTTACTCTATCTCCTCTAAGTTCATATACTTAATACTGTTTACATTTATTACTACTGTTTACATTTATTACTACTGTTTACATTTACACTACTTTTATATCTACACTACTGCTGATACATATATTCTCTGACTAGCCTTATTTAAGGATGCCCAATGTGCCTTACTGCATATGCCACTTTTGCCTCTATACCAACATCAACTACTACCTCATACATATACTGTGTACATTAACTCATATGCTGCTTTGCCACTCTTTGCAAATGTCAATGCTAGAACCTTCAGTTTATTTTATAGATATACTTTTTATACTACTATGCAAAAACTCAGGACAGTATTACACTTTTATTATTTCATTTTATGCTTATGTTCATTAAATGTTTAGTGTTTTAGTGTTGGTGTAAATTTTCATACTTTTATACTACTATGCAAAAACTCAGGACAGTGTTACACTTTTACTATTTTATGCTTATGTTTATTAAATGTTTTAGTGTTTTAGTGTTTAAATGGTTACTGTTGCACCGAGGGACTGAGAGAAACGCAATTTCAATCCTGTGTATGTCCTGTACATATTGCAGTTCTGACAATAAAGTTGACTTTGACTTTGATATATATTATACTTGATGTGTGTATGCTGTGAATGCTTGAAACCAAAGTCAGATTTATTGATTGAGCACACACACTTGGTCAATAAAGGTGATTCTGATTCTCAGTGTGATTGTAGCCATGATGGGGTGCACAGCAGACATGTCTGCTAGGATTAAGGTCACAATCAAATAAATATGCTGTTATAAATGGTGCATGCTCACACTAATACATCCAGTACATCCTCTGTTATGGAGGTTATAATGTATTAGGAGACGATGGTGAAACACAAACTTTATTACAGTAACTACCGGTACTAAAGATGCTTCAACAGAATTTGGTTCGGCCTCACTCTTCCTCTGCATTCCTACTCAACAGTCTCTTCTGCCCTACGCTGTCACGGCAGCGCCTTCTAGTGACAAAAAGCAACAGAGCAGAACAAAATGTACTGTTGTGTAAACGTAAGAATACAACATTTTCCAGGACAACAATTTAACATGGCGACTCATTAAAAGAAGGTCACACGAGTTGTGCTGTAGGGAAACAATGCATCTTTTGAGCTTCACGTGAATTTTAAAGAGGTCAATAGCATTGATGACAGTTTAAAAACTGAGTCTGAGTCATGAATGCAGGTGTTCCTGCTATTTTTTTGTCCATGTGCTTATTATGAGATCTCAAAAGGCAGTGATTAGTATGAGTCTGTCTACAAACAGAGACTAAACAGTCCTGGCACAACAGAGCTCCAACCAAGTGTGCTGAATAAGCCGTTACTGTGGAGAAAGACGTCGTCTCGCTGCCTTGACCTTGCACACTCAGCTGCATACCGTCTGTAACAGAGAGTAACCTGTGGAGCTCTACAGCTCTGTGGAGGAGGGGGTGCTTTACCACTGATGAGTAGAAGAGAACATTATAATAGAAAACAGGAGGGAAAACAAACTGTGTGGCCAGAAATTAACTAGAAAATATGAAAGGAACGTCCTAATTATCACTACAGTACATGGAAAAGCTTGATGTTTTATGCTATTTTTTTTAAACAAAAACAAAAAAAGTGGATAAGGTTGATTAGCCATGGCTGGTATCTTGAATTGGAGTGACTCTAAAAGTTAATCAGTTGTCGACGTACACTGAGTGTTTTGTTAAAACCCGTTTACTGATTCATGAGAATTTTTGTAACAGACAGACAACTGAACACACAAATACACAGAGGCAATCACGACGGCCTTTTGATGCGGTAAAGATAAAGTATTTAGTCTGTTGCTTAGCTTAGCATAAGCCCCGGTACATGAAAAAGCAGTTAAAATGCCTCCTTTTGACTGTAAGCTCCGTTTACATCAGAAGTCTGAACTTAGATACAGGAATGATCAGTCACTGGAAAAATAGGATTTACTGATTGTTGTGCTCAGTAAACAGGCAAACTATAATTAATGTCACAAGTCAACAACAATGTATTCCTCTGCATTTCATACATTTAAATACTGCAGCAGTATTTAAGTGGTATATTTAATGAAATATCAACTGAGTGAAGTGAAGTAACGTTTTTTTTTTCTTTATTCTGAAAACTGAAGTCACTCCAGATGCTATCTACTGCAGGTAAGAAACTACTACTAATTCACAGAAACCCCCACAAAAATCTGAAGTGCAATACTCGCTACTTTACGGTTCGACTTTGGCGGACTCGCTCTATCGTGGTTTTTCAAAGTACGATTGAACACGACAAAAAAATTAATTGTACACGACACATGATTATTAACTTTACTATTACTTACATAACTGGGACAGTACTGTATACTGTACAGTACAGTAAAAAGTTGACGAAAAAATCAAATACTTCGGACAGGCGCCGCCATTTTGTAGTTCTCTCAATAAGCCCTGCTCATAACAACTACATTTCCCAGAAGACATCAGGGCCTCACCCAAAAGCCTGTTTCCTTCTGTACTAGAGGGAAAGTTTTGATCTGATGAAAAAAGTTCTGCTCTTATTAGTGACTTCGGCGCCCAGTGGATGCAGAGAGCCACACGGAACCCACTGGGAACCAGAGCAGAACTGCAGCAGAACCAGACCTCCAGTCCAGACCATTAGTGAATCTTGACAGCTGGTAGCCAACCCACGAGGACTTCAAGCAGGATGCGTGCCGCCGAAGGTTCAACGCTCCATTTGGAGCACACTACCCCGAGCCAGAGAGCCGACCAGAACCGGCAGGGTAGCTCTGCCAAAACAGAACCAATTCGGAGTGGAACCGAGCCGCAGCTGTTCTGCTGAGCTGTTAAGTAAAATTTAGTTGCAACATATGCAGTACTACTGTATATGTAATATATATTCCCATTTAACCCCTGCCATCTGCTCCCCTGGGCGTCCTAGATGGCAGCTCTTGGCTCCACACAGAGGGCTGTGGTAGCTCGGTGGTCTGTGGTTGTCCAGAATACTGTATCCAGTATTTTGAAATTTAAAATGTTTGCTGATGATACTAACTTTTTTTCTGGAAAGAATATGGATGAACTCATGCAAATACAGTAGAGAAATAGCTAGCCGAGTAAAAAAAAAAAGTGGTTTGATTATAATAAGCTATCTTAAAATAAAAATAAATAAATTTAAAGTACTGTATTATCTGGTAATCGGATTTACAATAAAGTAAAGTTACATATAAATGGAGTTGAAATTGAGACAAAAATTTTAGGTATCATTCTGGACAGCAAACTTATTTGGAAGCCTCATACAGTATTGAATATATTAGAAATAAAATTGCAAAAACTATTGGAATATTGTTTAAAATAAAAATGCAATAAATGTAAAAGGCTTGCTTGGTTATGCCCTACTTGTCATACAGTATATGGCCAGTAGATACGGTATCGTCATTATGTAGACCGCTGGGTCTATGAATAAGATAGGCAAGTATAAGCCTTGGCTTCAGCCTATTCCTCTTTTTTAGTAAATGATTGATTTACCATTTTATATTGTTTTCCTTTTTTGTAATGTTTTTAATTTACCAAAATAAAGTTGTTGAGTTGAATTGTGTTAGGAAGGGCACCTGGTGTAAAAACAATTGCCAAGCCTTCGTGCGACTTAGTTCGCTGGGACGACCCCTGAGTAAGGGAGCAGCCGAAAGAAGAAGAAAATATAGATATAGAGTACATATACAGTATGCATGTTGTTAAAATTTCGTAGGTTTAAGAGTTTAGATCATTGAAGAGTGTGGGAAGGGTTTCTAAATCCTTAATATATTCATTCAACCTTTATTTAGCCAGGTAAATCTTTTGAACCTCATGGGCTCATTTACGAAAGTGACCTGCTAAAACTAAAGAACAATGAACAGCAGTGATAGAATTTCCTTAAACAATAAACAAACAAACAATAAACAATAGAAAACAAAAGAGAGAAAAAAACAAAAGAATTTTTTTTTTTTTTTTTTAACAAAGTATCAAAAAACTAGCAAAACATTATAAGGTAGACGTATAAAATCAAAGACAGGAACAAATCTGCATTGGTTTTTGCCAGGATTCCAACAGATTCTGAAAACCATTTAGAGAAGTCAAGGTCGAGAGCTTCAGATCTTTTTGTAAGATATTCCATGAAGCAGGAGCGGAGTAGGAGAAGGCCCTTTTTCCAAGTTCAGTCCTCACTGACGGAACACTGCAGGTAATCATGTCCTGAGAGCGCACGCTGTAGCTGCACTCACGCAAAGACATGTAGGAGGAGATGTATGAGGGCAGCAGACCAAGAAGTGATTTAAAGATGAAAATGTACCAGTGGAAGAGTCTGCGTGAGGTTAATGATGTCCAGTTAACCAGTGAATACAGGGTGCAGTGGTGGGTACGATAATCACAACCAGTTATGAATCTTAGTGCACCATGATAGACAACATCCGCAGGGTGCTTGTAGGAGCATTCATGTAGAGAATGTCACCGTAATCAATGGAGGGAAGGAAAGTCACAGACACAAGGCGTTTCCTAACATTCAGTGATAGACATGATCTGTTTCTGAAAAAGAAACCCAGTTTAACTTTCAGTTTCTTCACTAGGTTTTCCACGTGGAGTTTAAAAGAGAGATGTGAATCGATCAGGATACCCAGATATTTATAGGAATCAACAAACTCAATAGGGACACCATTTGAAGATAAAATCAGAGGAGGATCTGCTGGAACCGCCTTCCTATTTGAAAAAAACATCCCTTTTGTTTTATCAGCATTTAGGACAAGTTTGAGACGGAACAAATCTGACTGGATGATGTCAAAAGCGGATTGCAGTAACTGGAAAGCCTTAGCTACTGTTTTAGCTCGGCAGTAAACAACTGTATCATCAGCATAGAAATGTAAGGATGCATCAGGGATGCAGTGACCTACATTAGCTATGTAGATTGTAAAGAGAGTGGGTCCTAAAACTGAGCCTTGTGGTACACCATTTTTAACTGTTAAATAGCTGGAAGAAGTACCGTTATGTTGAACACATTGCCTCCGATTGGAAAGATAGTTAGAAAACCAACCGATGGTGTGATCAGAGAAACCGATTTCTGAGAGCTTATGACACAGGATGTTATGATCCACAGTGTCAAAAGCTTTAGACAGGTCTAAGAAAAGTGCAGCACAATAGTCCTTAGCATCCAATGCTTCAACAACATCATTCAGAACCTTCAGAGAAGCAGTTGTTGTGCTGTGTTTTTTCCTGAAACCAGATTGATGGAGAGGTAAGATGTTAAATGAGTCCAGATAATTTTTGATCTGAGAGTTTATCAGTTTTTCTTGAACCTTGGCTAAGATGCAGAGTTTAGAGATCGGTCGATAATTGTTCAGTGAGGTGGGGTCACCTCCCTTCAGCAAAGGAAGAACAAAAGCTGTTTTCCAAGCATATAAATAAATACTAAAAATCTACTGTTGCTGTTCATCATTCTTTAGTTTGTAGACAGGTCCCTCTTGTAAATGAGTCCTCGAGGCTCAATGAGATTACCGTAACCTGACTAAATAAAGGTTGAATGCTACCTTGCGGATTTTCATTTATTGCAGGGGGTCTAGAACGTAACCCCTGCAACAAACAAGGGACTACTGCATCCCTTTAAACTTACTATACGTCTTTTAGCTTGCTTGTTAAAGTTCTTGAATATCTGAAATAGCCCTTTTAAAAGTACAAAATGTTAAGTTAAAAGTTTCTACACATTAGCTAACTGCTTCAAGTCATTGTTAGTAAAGACAGAGCCAACGCAGTGTTATAGTGTACATTTTAAAGCTTGCCACGTTAAAAACTCAAAACCTTGAAGCACATTTAGCAGAGAAACTGATTTCCACATTTTTCATTGAAATGGTTTGAAGTTGTGGTGTAGCAAAGTTAAAATGTGTAGCGCTTCAAACACGACCGGTCTTGTGAAGCCCCTCTTGTCTCGCCGTGAGCTGCTTGTAGTCAGATTAGTGCAGTGGAGACAACATGAATGAATGAACACCGGGTCAGACGAAGTTAGAAGAAAACCGTTTGGAGTACAACATCAAATCACAAGTGAAAGAGAATTGACCTCTGACCTTTTTATCTCCTGTCTTTTCTAATAAACGCATGGTCCCATGATAATACAAGCAGTTTCAAAAACTGTCTCCCTATAAGGTTCCTCGCTGGACGCAGAGCTAGTTTACAGTAGATGCAGATTCTCTGAGCTTTATCAGTAAAATATTAGCTGCTTGGTGTGGATTTGGAAGCCTTGGACAATCATTAACCTGCAACCAGTGTGAGCAAACACCACACACACAAGCAGCTCGACAATAATCCCATGCAGTCCTTCAGTCGCTCGATGGCTGGAGATTTTCTAGCCAAAGTGTACATCACCCCTCTAAAGCGCACGGTTTCCTAAACAATGGAGTCTGTCATGGAGGATCAGGGTTGCTGTAAGGAGGCAAACACTGTTTTGGCTGTTTCTATAGACACTGCTGTACAGACACGCAGGAATGCTGCTCAGTGAAGCAAAAACTTTTAACGTATTTACGCACAGCACATGGAAGCGACAGTGAAAACAATTAAAATGCACACACTCAAAAGAACCGTATCAATCCTATGTTATTTTAGCAGCAACAAACTTAAAGCGTAGCCATACCAAGCACCAGCAACTCTATCTGGTCCTCGTTGGTCCCCTCCACATCGTCAGCAATGGTCACTTTACAGACGTACACGCCGCTGTCGCCCCACTGCAGCTCACCGATACGAAGGTCAGCTTCTGCCAAAAGATTTAAAAAACAGGATTATATTAAAGTCAAAAAGTCAAAGTCAACTTTATTGTCAAAACTGCAATATGTACAGGACATACACAGGATTGAAATTGCGTTTCTCTCAGTCCCTCGGTGCAACAGTAACCATTTAAACACTAAAACACTAAACATTTAATAAACACAAGCGTAAAATGAAATAATAAAAAGTGTAATACTGTCCTGAGTTTTTGCATAGTAGTATAAAAGTATAAAAGGTATATCTATAAAATAAAATTAAGGTTCTGACATTGACCTTTGTAATAGAGTGACAAAGTAGCATATGAAGTTTATGTACACAGTATATGTATGAGGTAGTTGATTGGTACAGAGGTAAAGTGGCATATGCAATAAGGCTAGTAAAAAGAATATATATATCAGCAGTAGTGTATATATAAAAAGTAGGGTAGATGTAAATGTAAACAGTAGTAATAAATGTAAACAGTAGTAATACATTTATTTATTTATTTTATAGATATACTTTTAACACTTTTATGCTACTATGCAAAAAACTCAGGACAGTATTACACTTTTGTTATTTCATTTTATGCTTATGTTTATTAAATGTTTAGTGTTTTAGTGTTGGTGTAACTTTTCATACTTTCATACTACTACTATGCAAAAACTACTATGCAAAAACTCAGGACAGTACAGGTAGTCCCCGACTTACGAGCGAGTTCCGTTACAACGAGTTGCTCGTAAAGCGAAAATTCGTAACTTGGAACCTGTCTCGTAAGTCCGGAATTTCGCTCGTAAGTTGGAACGGTTTTGCTAGCGCGACTACAAACACTCGTTTTTCATCGAAAAACTGCTTACGAGTGCATAAAAATGATCGGAAACGTGTGTCCACATGTTTAGCTAACGAACTGTGGTGAAAAAACACAGAAAAACTCTGTATTTTTTGCGTTTTTTCCAAAAATTTGCCAGCTCGTAAGTCCGGAACCTCGTAGGTCAGAGCGCTCGTAAGTCGGGGACTACCTGTATTACACTTTTATTATTTAATTTTATGCTTATGTTTATTACATGTTTTAGTGTTTAAATGTTTACTGTTGCACCGAGGGACTGAGAGAAATGCAATTTCAATCCTGTGTATGTCCTGTACATATTGCAGTTTTGACAATAAAGTTGACTTTGACTTTGACTTAAATGTAAACAGTAGTAATAAATGTAAACAGTAAATGTAAACAGTAGTAATAAATGTAAACAGTAAATGTAAACAGTAGTAATAAATGTAAACAGTAAATGTAAACAGTAGTAATAAATGTAAACAGTAGTAATAAATGTAAACAGTAAATGTAAACAGTAATGTAAATGTATATTTATATTATATTTATATTATATTTATATAAATGTATATTTATATTATATTTATATAAATGTATATTTATATTATATTTATATAAATGTATATTTGCACATTGAGGGATCAGTGTGTTCATGATTCAGGTAAACATGCATGTGCTGAATCTATTGTTCCCCACTGAGTGATGCTTTTAATAGAAACCTGTGTTTTGCGATGATAAGACCTGAGTAATTCGAGGGTTTACGTGTGAATAGAGGTGTCAGTACAGTAGTGTGCTAAACCACAAAAGGCGTATTCAGAGAAAGCGGTCAGCCATGATTCATGTCAGGTGGTCAAACAGCTGCAGCAGCTCCTAAATGCAGGTGTTTTCATGGAATAGAAGATTGATGGCATTACTGTTATCGATGGAAATGTCTCGGCCTTTGTACTGAGCTCCCAGGGTCACAGAGGTCCCCTGCGTGGAAGCCACAGGTCGCACGGTGCGGCTGCTGTCAGAGCACTCCAGGTGGGCCGTGGCTCCCAGCTCGGAGGCCTGGACGCCCAGAGTTTCCCGCAGGCTGAAGGCGTCCCGTGTGCGGTCTCGACAGTAGGACTTGTACCACCACTGCACCATGGGGGTTTGCTTGGAGTGCGTTTGGTACTCGCAGGGGAGGACCACGGACTGGAAGAGGATCCTGATGCGCTGCTTCTCCCGCGCTATGACATGCACGCCATCACACACACACACTGACACACACACGCAAACAGAGAGGAAAATTTACATTTTAATGGATTTTTAAGTACCGGTAATAAACAGGTTCACATATTCACATTTTCTACAATAACTGTTTCTGACAGGTGTAGAATAAAAAGCCTTCAAATATTCAGTTCAGTGAAATAAATGATGAATTAAACCAACAATTCCTTTCTGAAAATGTGAAACCTGTAACATTTGGGGGGTATTTTCACTTAAAACATATAAACAAAAGCAATATTAGAAATGAACCCATCCATTATGTCCATGCGCACACAGTTCAGTTCTCTTTACTTAAACTAGGTGCCTGTTGGAAACTGACAAACACAAACCCCTCACTGCTGAACCAGGATTAAGAACCTCGACTCCTGGAAGATGAAAACAGTTTTCACTATGAACTGATCACAGCGAGTCATTTCAAAAGCAGCAAAGTACAATTTTATTCAGACATGCATTTAGTTAGTCTGCTTTTCTTACATAGTTTACATCTTTCACTGTTTTTAATGTTTTGAGTTTTATTGTGCAATGGTCCAGAGGCTGCAGGTGAGCCTGCAATGAGAAGGCCGCCGGTTCAACTCCCTGGACTGACAACAAAAATTTGGGTCAAAAAAGTGAAACGCCCACACCTGCCTCCATCCTCATTTGACCCCACTCTGGGCCCTTGAGCAAGGCGTTTAACCTCACAGGTGCTTCCTGGGCACATTAGATGGCAGCTCTCTGCTCCACGTGTGCGATGGGATGATTAATTACCCCAAGGTGGTGGACCTGGATCTTGCTGGACTATGGACCACAGAGAGCAGCTGAAGGTCTCGGGTTTGGACCTGTAGCTTCTAACGATGCGTTCACTGTCCTGGTCAGCGTTACATTCAAGGAATCATGGTTCTGTGGCTTTCTTTTACGATTGTCTACTGTTGTCATCATTCTATGTTAAAATCGGGTTTCTCTTGTAAATCAGTCCTTGAGGCTCAATGAGACTAACATGTAGAAATAAAGGTTGAATTAATAG
>JBBPBX010013660.1:25938-52038 GCA_038048925.1 Garcialebias charrua
TGACCTGACTTCAGAACAAGCGGAAGATAATGGATGGATGGATGATGGATGAATAGATTTCTTTCACAACTACCGTAGCATCCTGAATCGTCGTGACTTGAATGCCATGACATTTTTCTGTTTCAAAACAGCTGTTTTCATGATTAAACCATCAACATAATCTATAACTTGGTCTTTTTGCCTAAATTTGACATTGTATGTTTTTGTGCTTTTAAGACTGAATAAAACGAACTAAATTTACTGTCCATTGAACAAACGAGAACCAACTAAAAACAATTCTAAACAAAAGTACTAGCTACAAACGACTAAGTCAACTTTTTACTTGACAATAATATTGTTTCTATGAAAAATGTCCCCTATTTATGTTGATATTTACTTTTTACAGCTTCATTAAATTATGCAAGCTTGTTTGCAGTATTTCAATATTATATTTTTGTATTGTGTATTTTTAAATATTCTGCTCTACAACACAAACTGATACATTTATGAGAGTTTTTTACAAACTCCAATGAGACTGCCTCAAAATCACACCGACTAAAAGGACAGGACTCTAGAGTTCATTTTCTGTCAAGAAGTGAGCACTTAAATATGTTGACAGACTCACCAGGCATCACAGTTAAGGTAAAGTTGCAGCTGGCAGAATCGATTTCATTTTTTGATACACAAATGAAGAATCCAGATGTCTCTCTTGAAATATTAAAAAGAGACAAAACTCCATCCCCTGCAACACAATCACACATTTTAGTCTGAATAGTTAAAAGCAAACAATCTGAAGACAAAGCAAATCCACGTCATATTAAAACATACGTTGAGTTGTCTTGGGTGGAAATTGCCTGGGAATGTTTTCAACACTGTATGTTGTCCACTGATAGACCGGTTTTGGGGAGCCCTCTGCAGACTCGCAGGTAAGATTAACGTTGTGAAAATACTCTGCTCGTCCATGAAGTCTGCAGGCTGGTGGAGAAGGAGGCTCTATTTTAAAAAAAAAAAGAAAGAAAGAAGAAGAATTAGACACAAACGTAAGAGCAACTGCATTCAATGCATATGCATGAATACTTTTCCACATTTCTCTACGTTACATTAGAAGAGTGGACAAAGTTCTACAATGAAGGCCTTTCATAGGCTGGATGTAATCTTTAAAAAAGTCTTTGATTCTGAGCCTCAAGCCAGATAAATAAACATTACACATAAAATATGGGATTGTTGGTTAATCAAAATTTCAGCTGGAAAATAATCTAAAAGAAAAGAAACAGTAAGTTTTAATAGTGCAAACTCTTGTTGGTAAAATGTGAACAATGGAGTCCCTCAGGGGTCTGTTCTTGGGACTATACAGTATTATTTTGACTTTCAATTTTTTTTTTATTAATAATATTCTGCCCAGAGTAATATCTGCTTAATGTAAAACATTTGTCACTGACAACTTTACCATCCATTGTTATCTTTGGTTAAACATGATTTACAAGATGATATTGATTATTCATTGTTATAGTCAAACAAGTGGTTATTGGCTTTTTATTTGAACCATATGTGTTGCATGTGAGAAATAGAAATCCTTTTTATTACATGAATGGAACTGTACTAAGACATTGAGCAAAGAAAAATAAATTCAGGTATATTAATAAATTAAGTACAGTATACTGTATTGCTGCCAAGAATGCAGCAAAGGTAAATTGTGATTTAGATTTGTTTAAACAAACTTTTACTTTATTTTTAACTTGTTTTAAAGTTCTGTTAGACATCTTAAATATTGTGTACATGTCTGATCACCTTAACTGAAGAAAGAGAAATAGTTGTTAAAATTCAGAGACTAAAGGATTAAAGATTAAAGTCAATTATAATCATTAAATAAATAGAAGTAATGCTAACTTATTACAGCTCTGTCGTTTGATTTTATCTAAGCTTGGTAGATTTACTTTATCATGCTTCTTCTTGGTCATAAATTTATAGTGACATAAATATTTTATATTTATATTGTGTTGTGTATTCTTACACCTTGTGTATTTTTTCACAATAATACATTATTTGACTCCATTAGTCATTAGTTATACATAAAAATCTCTTAGTTTGTAGCTAGCGATTGAGTTATATTTTCGTTTACTCCATCAGACTGGGTGTGTTGTTGAAGAATAACATTATCTGCAAACAGTATTATTTTACATTGTTTTATTTTTTTATATCATTATTATGCTTACTATTTGATTTTTGTATTTTGTCCAACTGATTGCTTTAAAGGTTCTACAAATAGAGCAATCAATGTGGCTGACAATAAACCCTGTTTGGATGAACTGTGGGATTTGGTATGAATCTTAACTAAATGTTTGTGTGCCACTAAAAAAGAGAAGTAAACCTTATCTCTGTGTCAACTCTTACCCAGGACCAGAAGAGAAGTGGTAGCAGCTGTTGTTCCATCATCATCCCCGTATATTCTGACACTGCACTGGTAAAGGCGACTGTCCTTCATGGTCAACTGTGTTAAGCGGAGTTTGCTTGTTCCCCCACGAATGTCAATGTCCAGGAAGGCTTTGCCTTCATATGAGGGTGCAATCTCAACAGGCTTGTTCAGAAAGTAGGACGCCACACCTTTCTGGACAAGTGAACACAAAACACACGCTCAGAACATTAAGATTCAGCCAATAAAAGAGAAAAGAGTTTGAAACTGTATAAAGGGTTATGAAGTTTAAACACTGGGTTTAATGTATCTAGGCACATTAAAGCAATATTTCAGATCTGTGGATGTGGGGTTTTGTGGATAAATGATATCTTGTTACCACAGTTTTCTAAAATTCTTGAAAAACTATTTGTGAACAGACTAGACCAATTTATAGATAAACAAAATATTCTAAGCAACAGTCAGTATGGGTTCAGAGCTAAAAACTCTACATCAATGGCTCTCATGGAATTAATGGAACAAATAACAACTGCTGTCGATCAAAAACAATATTGTGTCAGTATTTTTGTTGATTTAAAAAAAGCATTCGATACTATTGATCACACCATTCTCCTTGAAAAACTGAACAAATATGGTATTAGAGGACCAGCATTACAGTGGGTATCTAGCTACTTGAAAGATAGGAAACAATTTGTACAAATAAATGATGTAAGATCTGACCTCTGTAATATCACATGTGGAGTTCCCCAGGGCTCTGTGCTTGGACCAAAGCTATTTTTTTTATATGTGAATGACTTGGTAAATGTGTCAGGACTCCTTAAATGTATACTTTTTGCTGATTATACCACATTTTTCTGTTTAGGTGAAGATTTTTTTTATTTTTTTATATTTTTTTATATTTTATGCTTATGTTTATTAAATGTTTTAGTGTTTAGTGTTTAGATGGTTACTGTTGCACCGAGGGACTGAGAGAAATGCAATTTCGGCCCTGTGTATGTCCTGTACATATTGCAGTTCTGACAATAAAGTTGACTTTGACGTTGACTTTGATATAGAACAAATGTTGGAATTGATAAAGACAGAATTTACCAAAATACAAACTTGGTTTAAAATCAATAAATTATCATTAAATCTAGAAAAAACTAATTACATGATATTCAGTAATAAAAAGAAAACTGTTGACGTTCCACTCAAAATTGAGGGTGTTGAGATTTGTAGAGTGAGTGAGGTGAAGTTTTTGGGTGTTATCATTGATGACAAACTGACATGGAAACAACACATAAATTCTGTAAGAATAAAAATAGCTAAATCGATTGCAGTACTATACAAGGTCAGAGACCTATTGAATGATAAAGCTCTGTATTTGTTGTATAACACAATCATTGTTCCACACTTAATCTATTGTATTGATGTTTGGGGGAAAGCGTGTAAAACAATCACAAAGCCTATTTTTGTATTACAGAAAAGAGCTGTAAGAATTATCACTAGAAAACATTACTGTCATCCATCCAGTACATTACTTTATCAACTGAAATTATTGAAATTCCATGATTTGGTTGATTATAATATTTTATCATGTACAGGGCTCAAAATAACGATTTACCTTTAAATATCCTAAATGAATTTTGTTAAAAGACAAAGTTGTTATAATCTTAAGGGGACAGAGATGTTTGTAAAACCACAATTCAGAACCAGTTTGAAGGGACGTTCTACCTCAATCCAGGGAATTAGATTATGGAATGGCTTGGAGAATGTAGTTAAAAATGCCAAGTCAATGTTTACATTTAAGAAAATGATCAAAAGGAATTTGTTGAAAAAATATATATGAATTAGCATAATGTGTATTGTATCAATTATTAGTTATGTATTAGTATTAGAAAATTAGAAAGAGTTAGTCATTTTGTACTGCTGGTGAAAGATTATTATTGTTTAATCTGATTGTTTGAAAAAAGGGGCAGATATAATAAGATTTATTCTTCTTTCTGCTACCTTTCATTTTTTTACATTGTGTACGTGTCGTTGATGGGATTGTCTTGTATTGTATTTCTTTTGTAAAAAAAATGAACAAATTTAATAAACATAAACATATCTCTTGCAGGGAGCTCGTTGAACTGCCTCACTTCTGAGAAACAGAGTTTAATTCTGGCAGGATTGACAAGCTAACAGCTAGACCAAGTGGAGTCAAGCCCAAGGTGGACTGATGCTGTCTTAAAACAATTCCAACATCTAAAACTTCATCACAGTTTATGCAAACACCATGTCATAAACCTTTCCTTGCTGTCAAATTTTCATTACACTGTTATTCTAGCAGAAATAATGAGATTTTCCCGAAGGAAGGGCCCCTATACACCAGATGTGCTACAGCTGTTATTTGTGGTTGTAAATAACCTGATCATTCTATTTGAATAACCTCATCGTGCAGAACTGATGGTGTTATAAAAGTTTCTAAAGAACATTCATATGAAATGAGGTTATAAGAGCTATCTACAACAGGCATATATTGATTATTTATAACCTTTCCACATAACCCCACTTCAAAAGATTGGAACTATTGGTTCAATAGGTCTTTTAAAAAATCTGTTCCGTTTGTTTTTTATATCAGAGCCTAGTTGATGCTCTCTAAATATCATTGGTTAAATTGTGTGTTTTATTCAGAAGGATTGCCAAATAAACGAGCAAAAATAAGAAAAAAATTGAATAACCCTCTCAAAGTAAAACAAATCTGTAGTTTCCTCCCTCTGAGCAGCAGTAACTTATTTACACTAAGCTGTTTTCACTCATTCACACATTCATCATCCTCTGGACAAAGGTCAGTAACGTTTCATGAACCACACCCCATTAAAGCACCAAACCTTTTGATTTTCATTTTTACGTTCAATGCAGCAAGTGATGACTGTTTTTTTTTAATATAAGACAAAATAGATCAACGCATAATATCAATACATGTATTTTCTAACCTTGAACCAAATTGAAAACTTTACTAGTAATTTATATACAGTATCTGAACATTTAAATGGATTCAGAGGGCTTTCTTTTTTTAAGATCCAACTAAAATGCAGTTGCATTTCCTCAACTTTACGATCTTTTATACCCTTTTTAATTCTTCAGATGATGTGCTTGTTTTTCATTTTGCCCTGACACGTAGCACTGATCTGTCTTCACATCTTACCAGTGGTTCACCGTGAACGTCGGGTTGAGCGTCCCATGTGAGGAAAAAATTGTCCGTCACCGGAACAGCAGGGACAAAAGAACAGACGAATGTAACATCTTTTCCCTTGGCAACTTTGTATTCTTTGCTTTGAATAGACACTTGCAAACTCCAGCAGCAGGGAAGCACTAGAAATAAAAAATAAACACACAATAAAATGAAAGCCTTATTCGCAGTCACTTTATATTTAAATGTGATATTAATCTATAAAGAAATCAGATTATTTCAAATACTATGTATTTTAGCCTGCAGTTTTCTTTCCAGTAAAATATGATCTTGCTTTCGGGCGAAGCTAAATTAATGATTAACAGCAGTGGTAGCACCATAAAAAGGTGTGGCAATGACCTTTTAGAATATAAAAAGAATATAAGCACAGAGCCTACCTGTGAGTATAAAAATGAGTTCCTGCCATCGAAACTGCATTCTTCTGCTCATTTCTAAAAGAAGATGAAACCATCCACCAATGAAAGAAATCTGAAACAGGTGCTTTCTGCTGAGGAGGAGCAGCAGCCCGCCTAACCTTCACCGTGAACACCCAGGTCTGGAGGAAGTCACTCTTCCAGGTAATGAGTGAACAATGTGTCACATGTCACAAGAGGTCCAATCACTGATTGATGTCTTTATTACAGTAAAGTTTGAATTAGATAGATAGATAGATAAATAGATAGATAGATAGATAGATAGATAGATAGATAGATAGATAGATAGATAGATAGATAGATAGATAGATAGATAGATAGATAGATAGATAGACAGACAGACAGACAGACAGACAGACAGACAGACAGACAGACAGACAGACAGACAGACAGACAGACAGACAGACAGACAGACAGACAGACAGACAGATTTTTTAGTAACCTTTGACCTTCCTAGAAATTTTGAGTACCGTACATTTGTAGTCAGCAGCTGGTTGTACTTAATCCAACCTGCCGGTGGCAGCCTTGTACCGACAACTGCACCGTGCATCTAATGCAAAAACATGTTTGTAACTGTCTCTCACATATACAGTACATAGGGGCGGCAAAATGAGGCCTGGGGGCCAGAAGCGGCCCTTGGATCATCTCCATCTGGCCCTCAATGTATTCAAATAAAACAAGACAACTGAAAATACATAAATAAAAAGAATCTTTTAAAAAATGTATTTCAAGGTGAATTAAACAAAATTTATACTTGCTATTTCTATTTTAAAAAGACTGTTTCTGGACCACAACATTTGTTTGTTTTGTTTGGTTTTACTGGTCATTCCGATTTGGTTTCCATGGTTCGTGTGCCTTTTCTGACGTTTTTAAGGTCAACGTGTACCTTAGATACTGTAATTTGAACTTACTAATATGTTGCCATTTGACAAAATTATTTGTAGAACGTTAAGAGAAGTCATCTATGAAATGTTTTCAGTCTTTTGTTGCACATCTTCTTCTTTCAGTTTTTCCATCTTCATGGGCCACAGCGAGCCAGCCTCCTCCATCTCACTCTGTCCTAGTGTCCTCACTCCAACTACCTTCATGTCCTCTCTAACTGCATCCATATATCTCCTCTTTGTCTTTTTCCTGGCAGCTGCATTTCTAACATCCTTCTACCAATATACCCACTGTCCCTCCTCTGGACATGTCCAAACCATCTCAGTCTGGCCTCCCTAACTTTATCTCCCAGTTGTTCAACATGTGCTGTACCTCTGATGATCTCATTCCTGATCTTATCCATCCTTGTCACTCCTAAGGAGAACCTCAGCATCTTCATTTCTGCTACTTCCAGTTCTTTCTCCTGTCTTTTTGTCAATGCCACTGTCTCCAGACCATACAACATAGCTGGTCTCACCACTGTCTTGTAAACTTTTCCTTTGACCTTTGCTGACACCTTTTTGTCACAAATCACTCCTGAAACTTTTCTCCATCCACTCCATCCTGCCTGGACTCTCTTTTTCACCTCTTTACCACATTCCCCATTTTCCTGGACAGTGGACCCCAAGTACTTGAAGTCCTGCACCTTTGTGACCTCTGCTCCTTGTAGCCTCACTGTTCCACTGGCCTCCCTCTCATTCACACACATGTACTCTGTCTTACTACGGCTGACTTTCATTCCTCTTCTTTCAAGTGCATACCTCCACCTCTCCAAGTTCTCTTCCACCTGTTCCCTGTTCTCACCACAGATCACAATGTCATCTGCAAACATCATAGTCCATGGGGATTCCTGCCTGACCTCATCTGTTAGTCGGTCCATCACCAGAGCAAACAAGAAGGGGCTCAGAGCCGATCCTTGATGCACTCCCACCTCCACCTTGAAGATCACAGAGTCAGAGTCAGAGTCAGAGTCAGAGTCTTTATTGTCATTTGCACCGCATGTGGTACATGTGATGAAAACGAGATTATGTACACGGGGTCCCAGTTACATCCAACAACAAATGCAAGAGAAAAACAGTAATAACATCTAGAATTAACTAAGAAAAACATCAACTAGTAATACACTAAGCCTAATATAGTGGGAATAAACAGCAGCACGAACATGAGTTTGTATGAGCAGATGGTCACAGATGAACACAGATGAACACAGCAACAAGAAAACAGATCAGCATCAGCATGATGTGATATTTTGCAGTGTTTATTTTTTATTTTATTTTTATTTATTCATGAGTCTAACAGCCTCAGGGTAGAAGCTGTTCCTCAGTCTAGTGGTTCTACACTTGATGCTCCTCAACCTCCGTCCTGAGGGGAGTGGGGCAAAGAGTGAGTGTGCTGGATGAGTGAGGTCTTTCATGATGCAGGTGGCTCTTTTCCTGCATCTGGAGGTGTAAATGTCTGTGATGGTGGGGAGACTGACTCCAACAGACTTCTGTGCAGCCTTCACCACTCTCTGTAGAGCTTTCCTCTCTTCAACTGTGCAGCCTCCATGCCACACGTTGATGCTGGAGCACAGGACGCTCTCCACTGCACACCTGTAGAACGAGGTGAGAACTGGGCTGCTCAGACCAGCACGTCTCAGCCGTCTGAGGAAGTAGAGTCTCTGATGACCTTTCTTGATCAGGCTGGTGGTGTTGTTGCTCCAGCTGAGGTTATCATTCATGTGTACACCCAAGTATTTGTAGCTGGAGACCACTTCCACTGCAGACCCACCTATTTTCAGTGGGGCATGGGTGTGTTTGTTCCTTCTGAAGTCCACAATCATCTCCTTTGTCTTCTTCACATTCATGTGAAGATTATTCTCTTTGCACCAGCTCTCCAGGTGTTCCACCTCCTGTCTGTAGCTGGACTCATCATTGTTTGTGATGCATCCCACCACCGCTGTATCATCTGCAAACTTAACAATATGACAGCCTGGAAGTGTGGCTGTACAATCATATGTGAGCAGAGTGAACAGAAGGGGGCTCAGCACACATCCCTGAGGAGAGCCAGTGCTGAGGGTTATGGTGGAGGAGGAGAAGTTGTGGATCTTCACGGACTGTGGTCTGTCTGTTAAGAAGTCTAGTACCCAGTTACAAATAGAGGGGCTTAGTCCAAGTGTAGATAGTTTGTCTATCAGAGTTTGGGGGATCATGGTGTTGAAGGCAGATGTGAAGTCCACAAAGAGCAGACGCACGTATGAGTCCTTCTGATCCAGGTGGGTGAGAGCAGTGTGGACCACGGAAGAAATGGCGTCCTCTGTTGATCGGTTCTCACGGTATGCGTATTGATGAGGGTCCTCATTGATGTTGACGGTTGCCTTGATGTGGGACATGACCAGTTTCTCAAAACATTTAGCGACTATCGGGGTGAGGGCCACCGGTCTATAGTCATTCAGACCAGTCACTGTGGAGCTCTTTGGGACTGGGATGATGGTCGCGGTCTTCAGGCAGGTGGGAACTGACTCCAGTGCAAGTGAGGTGGTGAAGATGTCAGCCAGCACCTCACAGAGCTGGTCCGCACATTCCTTCAGAACTTTCCCTGGGATGTTGTCTGGTCCGGTTGCTTTATGAGGATTAATCTTTCTGAGACTGCCTCTCACTTCTGCTGCGGACAAGATCAAGTCAAAGTCAAAGTCAACTTTATTGTCAGAACTGCAATATGTACAGGACATACACAGGATTGAAATTGCGTTTCTCTCAGTCCCTCGGTGCAACAGTAACCATCTAAACACTAAACACTAAAACATTTAATAAACATAAGCATAAAATAGTAAAAGTGTAACACTGTCCTGAGTTTTTTCATAGTAGTATAAAAGTATGAAAATTTACACCAACACTGAAACACCAAACACCCCTAAAACACCAAACACCCAATGAACATAAGCATAAAATGAAATAATAAAATTGTAATACTGTCCTGAGTTTTTTCCATCCATCCATCCATCCATCCATTTTCTTCCGCTTATCCGGGGTCGGGTCGCGGGGGTAGCAGCCTAAGTAGGGAGGCCCAGACTTCCCTCTCCCCAGCCACTTGGAGCAGCTCCTCTGGGGGAATCCCAAGGCGTTCCCAGGCCAGCCGAGAAACATAGTCCCTCCAGCGTATCCTGGGTCTTCCTCTGGGTCTCCTCCCGGTGGGACATGCCCGGAACACCTCACCAGGGAGGCGTCCAGGAGGCATCCTAACCAGATGCCCGAGCCACCTCAACTGGCTCCTCTCGATGTGGAGAAGCAGCGGCTCTACTCCGAGTCCCTCCCGGATGACTGAGCTTCTCACCCTATCTCTAAGGGAGAGTCCAGCCACCCTGCGGAGAAAACTCATTTCAGCCGCTTGTATCCGAGATCTTGTTCTTTCGGTCATAACCCAAAGCTCATGACCATAGATGAGGGTGGGAACTCTTCACCACGACAGACCGGTACAGCGCCCGCTTCACTGCGGACGCTGCACCTATCCGCCTATCGATCTCACGCTCCAGTTTTCCCTCATTCGTGAACAAGATCCCGAGATACTTAAACTCCTCCACTTGGGTAAGGACCTCCTCCCCGACCCGGAGAGGGCACGCTACCCTTTTCCGGCTCAAGACCATGGCCTCGGATTTGGAGGAACTGATCCTCATCCCGGCCGCATCACATTCAGCTGCAAACCGCTCCAGCGAAAGCTGTAGATCACGAGCTGATGAAGCCAATAGGACCACATCATCTGCAAAAAACAGAACTGAGTTTTTTCATAGTAGTATAAAAAGTATATCTATAAAATAAACTGAAGGTTCTAGCATTGACATTTGCAAAGAGTGGCACAGCAGCATATGAGTTAATGTACACAGTATATGTATGAGGTAGTTGATGTTGGTATAGAGGCAAAGTGGCATATGCAGTAAGGCACATAAGGCACATTTGGCATCCTTAGATAAGGCTAGTCAGAGAATACTGTATATGTATCAGCAGTAGTGTAGATATAAAAGTAGTGTAAATGTAAACAGTAGTAATAAATGTAAAACAGTAGTAATAAATGTAAACCGTATTAATAAATGTAAACAGTGAATGTAAACAGTAGTATGACTATAGGCAGTAATGTAATACAAACATTAGTGCAAATATGAGAAGTAGTGCAAACTGAATGAGCACATGACCGAGAGTTTAGTGAATAACCCGTTTGATGACACAGGGTCCAGTGTTAAAAACTTTGTGTTGAGTGGTAATGTGTGAGAAAGTTTTTTGTGTTAAGGCAGTTCAAATGGGAGGGGAGGCAGAGCAGGCAGAGTGTTTAGCATTCTGACTGCCTGATGAACAGAGCTGTCTCTCAGTCTGCTGGTTCGAGCCTGGAGACTCCTCAGTCTCCTCCCTGATGGCAGCAGTCTAAAGCGGCTGTGTAGTGGGTGTGTGGGATCACCTGCCATGCAGAGGGCTTTCCGAGTGAGGCGGTTGCTGTGTAAGTCCTGCAGTGAGGGCAAGGAGGTGCCGACGATCTTCTCAGCTGCTCTCACGATGCGCTGGAGGCTCTTGCGGCATGATGCAGTACATGCACCAAACCACACCGTGATGCAGCTGGTCAGGACACTTTCTATGGCACCCCTGTAGAAGGTGCACATGATGGGGGTTGAAGCTCCAGCCCTTTTCAGCTTGCGGAGAAAGTAGAGGCGCTGGTGAGCCTTCTTGGCCAGTGCTGCAGTGTTCCTGCTCCAGGACAGGTCCTTTGAGACGTGCACTCCCAGGAACTTGGTGCTGTCCACTCTCTCCACTGCGGTGCTGTTGATGGTCAGAGGGGCATGTTGTGCATCCCTCTTCCTGAAGTCCACGACAATCTCCTTTGTCTTCTCCACGTTGAGAGTGAGATTGTTGTGTCCGCACCACAAGGCCAAGCGGCTCACCTCGTTCCTGTAGTCCGTCTCATCGTTGTTGCTGATGAGACCTACCACTGTTGTGTCGTCCGCAAACTTGATGAAGTGGTTGGAGCTGTACGATGGTGTGCAGTCGTGTGTTAGCAGGGTGAATAGAAGGGGGCTCAGCACACATCCTTGTGGGGCCCCTGTGTTCAATGTGATGGTGCTAGATGTGTTACTCCCGATCCGTACTGTCTGTGGTCTCCCGGTCAGGAAGTCTAGCAGCCAGTTACACATTGAGGTGTTCAGCCCCAGACTGTCCAGTTTATGGATGAGCTGTTGGGGGATGATGGTGTTGAATGCCGAGCTGAAGTCGATGAACAGCATTCTAACATAAGAGTCCTTCGTGTCCAGATGTGTGAGAGCTGTGTGGAGGGCAGAGGAGATGGCATCGTCGGTTGAGCGATTAGGTCGGTATGCAAATTGGAAGGGATCCAGGGAGGCAGGGAGGACAGATGTGATGCTTTTCATGACTAGCCGTTCAAAGCACTTCATCAGGATGGGGGTGAGTGCTACTGGGCGATAGTCATTGAGGCATGCGGGCGTTGCCTTCTTTGGGACAGGGATGATGGTGGTGGCTTTGAAACAGGTGGGGACGATGGCCTGGCTCAGTGAGATGTTAAAGATGTCCGTGAAGACCGCTGCGAGTTCCCCTGCACAGTCCTTCAGCACACGACCAGGTATGTTGTCAGGACCAGAGGCCTTCCGGGCGTTAATCTTGATAAATGATCGCCTTACGCTGTCTGAGGACAGCGCCAGCACCTGGCCATCAGGAGAGGGGGGGAGTTTATGTGCAGGTGTGCTGTTACTTGCCTCAAACCGAGCAAAGAACTCATTCAGTTCATTCAGCGTAGAGGTTGAGCTGTCACAGGTCTGGGGGGGTGGTTTGTAGTTTGTGATGGTCTGTATTCCCTGCCACAGACTGCGTGTATCCTTGCTGTCCTTGAAACGGTGAGCTATTTTCCTGGAATACTGCTTCTTGGCCTTTCTGATGCCCCGGTCCAGGTTCTTTCTGGCTGCCCTCAGGCCCACCTGATCTCCCGCTTTGAAGGCAGCATTCCTGGCTCTCAGGAGTCTGTAAACCTCAGCTGTCAGCCATGGCTTCTGATTAGCCCGAACAGTGATGGTCTTGAGGTTAGTTACATCATCAATGCACTTGGTGATGTATGAACATACAGTGTCTGAGTACTCCTGGAGACATAAGTTGTTGTTTGTGGTAGCAGCTTCTTTGAACATACCCCAATCTGTGGTGTCAAAACAGTCCTGGAGTGCTTCTGAAGACCCCTCTGGCCACACTCGTATCTGCTTGCGGATTTAACCACTGTTGCTGTAGTAGTCATTTGGATTTGGAATATCTTTCTTACCACCAGTGCCTTTAACAGCTCCTCTCTGAACTCCTCACATTATTCTTTCTTCAGCTTCCACCATTTGGTCTTCTTCTCTGATTTTACATTTTCTCTTCTTCACAACAACAGTCATTCTACACACAACCATCCGATGTTACATACATTACATACATGTTACATACATGTTACATACAATACATTCAACATGGACAAGAAATGGATACATCTTTATCAAAACAAAGGAAGGGTCTCAGCCTAAAATGATAAAAGAGCTGACGGATCTGGATGAATTCAGGAGATGAAAAATTACAAATGGATAAAATATACAGTGAAATGAACAAATACATTAGAACATGACAACATACGAAGACTCAGAACCTAAAATATATAATGTTGAAAATGTGATTGATGCAAATTTTTTCCCTGTAATAAAAGATAGCGAATATTATAATGAAGAGCAGTTTAATGACATCAATATATCAAAAGGAGTTCTCTCTATTATTCACTTTAATAGCAGAAGTATAAATGCAAACATATCCAAAATAACAGATTACTTAAAACAGTTAAATAGAACTTTTACAATAATAGCGCTGTCAGAGACATGGCTCAATGATGATAACACAAGTAATATTCACATCGAGGGGTATGAATTATATCATATGAACAGAAATAATAAAAGAGGTGGTGGAGTCGCTCTATTTGTCAATAATGAAATAAAATGTAAATTAAATAGTGAAATGTCAATAATAGTTGATAATATTATGGAAATGATAACAATAGAAATAATAAACAAAAACGATAAAAACATAATAATAAGTTGTGTATATAGATCACCAGGAGCAAATATAGAAATATTCACGGATAAAATCTTGGAGCTAATGGAGAAGAGTTTTAATAAAAATGTTTTTTTGTGTGGAGACTTTAACATTGATATGGGAAATAAAACAGATTCAAATAACATAAGCACATTTATAAACTCAATGTACAGTTTAAATATGTATCCAGTGATATCAAAGCCAACAAGAATTACAACTCATAGTGCCACAATAATTGATAATATTTTCACAAATATAACAAATGGGGACGTGATAGGTGGTATCTTAACGACCGACTTAAGTGATCATTTACCAGTTTTCACAATCTATAAAAATGATCAAAGCATCACAAAAGCAGTCACAATGAAGAAAAAGATCATAAACACGTCAAAAAAAGTTTTGGAAAAATTGAAAGAGGATCTAGATAAACAAGACTGGAATGATGTGTATGTTGATGATGCGAACAGAGCATATGATGAGTTTATGAATATCTTGGAAGCTCTGTATGAAAAGAATTGTGTGCAAACAAATTACACAAAGAGAAATACGATTGATCAACCATGGATGACAAAAGGGTTGAGAAATGCTTGTAAAAAAAAGAATTATTTGTATTCATGTTTCTTGAAATTGCGAAGTCAGAGCGCTGAAGAAAAATATAAAAAGTATAAAAATAAATTAGTAGGGATTATAAGGAAACATAAGAAAGAATATTATAGTAAATTATTAGATAAAAGTAATGGTGATATGAAAGCAACATGGCGAGTAATGAATAGTGTCCTGAAGAATCATAAAGCAAAAACTGGTATTTCAAAATATTTTGTAAAAGACAACGATGAAATTCATGATGAAAATGAAATTGTAAATGGATTTAATCAATATTTTGTGAATGTTGGATCAAGCCTTGCAGCTAAGATACCAAAAGTAGATAAAAATGTGATCCACTCAATTACAGGTTGTGCAAATAGTATTTTTCTAAATGGAACTAACAAAGAGGAAATAATGAATGTAGTAAAACATCTTACAGACAAGAGATCGAAAGACTGGGTGGACATGGATATGATGTTTGTGAAGGACATAATGAGCCATGTTATTGAGCCGTTCACATACATATGTAACTTATCATTTTCAACAGGAATATTTCCAGATAATATGAAAGTAGCTAAGGTCGTTCCTCTTTTTAAAAATGGTGATAAATGTGTATTCAACAATTATAGACCTATATCCTTGTTACCACAGTTTTCAAAAATTCTTGAAAAACTATTTGTAAACAGACTAGACCAATTTATAGATAAACAAAATATTCTAAGCAACAGTCAGTATGGGTTTAGATCAAAAAACTCTACATCAATGGCTCTCATGGAATTAATGGAACAAATAACTACTGCTGTCGATCAAAAACAATATTGTATCAGTATTTTTGTTGATTTAAAAAAAGCATTCGATACTATTGATCACACCATTCTCCTAGAAAAACTGAACAAATATGGTATTAGAGGACCAGCATTACAGTGGGTATCTAGCTACTTAAAAGATAGGAAACAATTTGTACAAATAAATGATGTAAGATCTGACCTCTGTAATATCACATGTGGAGTTCCCCAAGGCTCTGTACTTGGACCAAAGCTTTTTATTTTATATGTGAATGACTTGGTAAATGTGTCAGGACTCCTTAAATGTGTACTTTTTGCTGATGATACCACTTTTTTCTGTTTAGGTGAAGATATAGAACAAATGTTGGAATTGATAAAGACAGAATTTGTCAAGATACAAACTTGGTTTAAAATAAATAAATTATCATTAAATCTAGAGAAAACTAATTACATGATATTCGGTAATAAAAAGAAAACTGTTGATGTCCCACTCAAAATTGAGGATGTTGAGATTTGTAGAATGAGTGAGGTGAAGTTTTTGGGTGTTATCATTGATGACAAACTGACATGGAAACAACACATAAATTCTGTAAGAATAAAAATAGCTAAATCGATTGCAGTACTGTACAAAGTCAGAGACCTATTAAATGATAAAGCTCTGTATTTGTTGTATAACACAATCATTGTTCCACACTTAATCTATTGCATTGATGTTTGGGGGAATGCGTGTAAAACAATCACAAAACCTATTTTTGTATTACAGAAAAGAGCTGTAAGAATTATCACTAGAAAGCATTACCGTCATCCATCAAGTACATTATTCTATCACCTAAAGTTATTGAAGTTCCATGATTTGGTAGACTATAATATTTTATCAGTTATGTATAGAGCTCAAAATAATGCATTACCTTTAAATATCCAAATGCACTTTGTTAAAAGACAAAGTTGTTATAATCTTAAGGGGACAGAGTTGTTTGTAAAACCACAATTCAGAACCAGTTTGAAGGGACGTTCTACCTCAATCCAGGGAATTAGATTATGGAATGGCTTGGAGAATGTAGTTAAAAATGCCAAGTCAATGTTTACATTTAAAAAAATGATCAAAACAAATGTGTTAAAAAAAAATATGAAATAGCGTAATGTGTATTGTATCAATTAGAAAATTAGAAAGAGTTAGTCATTTTGTACTGTTGGTTGAAGATTATTGTTTAATCTGATTGTTGGAAAAAGTTGGTTGAAGATTATTATTGTTTACATGGCTGATTATTGTTGTTTAATCTGATTGTTGTAAGTAAGGGGCAGATATAATAAGATTTATTCTTCTTTCTGCTACCTTTCATTTTTTTACATTTTGTACACTATCATTTAATGAGATTGTCTTGTATTGTTTCTTTTGTAAAAAAATGAACAAATTTAATAAACATAAACATAAACATAAACATGTTGTCTGGCCACGCTCTCCCCTGCTCACAGTCTCCAATCTCCCTCAGGTTTCCTCTTCTACACAGAATGTAGTCGACCTGTGTACTCCTTCCTCCACTCTTATAGGTCACTCTATGTTCCTCCCTCTTTTGGAAATAGGTATTGACTATAGCCATTTCCATTCTCTTGGCAAAATCCACCACCATCTGTCCTTCCTGGTTTCTTTCCTTGACACCAAACCTACCCATCACTTCCTCATCCCCTCTGTTTCCTTCACCAACATGTCCATTCAGGTCTGCTCCAATCACCACTCTTTCCTCCCTGGGAATACTCTCTATCACTTCATCCAAATCTTTCCAAAATGTATCTTTCTCCTCCCCATCACATCCAACCTGTGGAGCATAACCACTGACGATGTTTAGCATCAGACCTTCTACTTCTACCTTCAGACACATCACCCTATCTGACACTCTCTTCACCTCTACTACATTCTTTGCCAACTCCTCCTTCAGGACCACCCCTACTCCATTTCTCTTTATATCCACACCATGGTAAAACAGTTTGAACCCTGCTCCAATACTGCGAGCCTTGCTGCCCTTCCACTTGGTCTCTTGCAGTGGTGTAGTCTAAATGATAAGCGGGTACCGTATACTGAGTATATCCACTAGAGAAGCGTAAGAATTTCTGTACAGTATACCCACTTAAAAGTGCTCAATGTTACATGAGATATCATTAGGCACGTGTCATTGATATCATGTTAAACAGCAGTTAAACACTTCCATAATAATCTATAGGTATGCAGCGCTTGTTTATTACATTTGCTTATCCAGCGAATTGTATAATTAATACTTCTGTACTTATTACTTAATACTTGATCATGTTTTGCTTTGATACTGTTTTAAATTATATAACATGTTTTTAATACAAAGCCAACTGTTGTACAAAGTTTGTCGTTTATTTATTCAAATATAAGCATCAGAGAGATTTGCAAATGTTCAATACTTTAAAATCAAAATAAATTGATGATTACATTGTACTAACTGGTGTACTTTGGTTTCTAGTATAGACTGACCGTGGTAAAGTTTTATGTTGGACATTCACGCTTTGTGGCTTCAGAAGTGTCCAGCGCCCAACGTAAAACTGACTTTACTGCAGTACACCCACTAGAAAAATGTAGACTACTGTACACCTCTGGTGTCTTGGACATGTAAAACATCTACTTTCCTTCTCTGCATCATGTCAACCAGCTCTCTACCTTTGTCTGTTGTTGTCCCCACATTTGGAGTTGCAACCCATAGTCCTATATTCTTCACTTTCCTCTTCTTCTGTCTCCTGACACGTTTCTCTCCTTGTGGTCTTCAACACATGTACTAAGTTAAAACAGTTGCAAGCCCAACAATTAACAAAGACACCATGCAGTTGTTCAGTTATCATGAAATATGCAGCTTTTGTACTATTTTATTAAATATATTATACATTACTGCAACTATCAATGCGTTTTCTTTATTGGTCTTTTTTTTTGTGGTTACTTTTGCTTTCATATCGGTTTCATTTTAAAATTAATCTTGTCCCTGCTCACTGGTATTCTTTTTCCTTCTCATGTGTTTGACACTTGGTTGGGTTAAATACATTAATTTTCAGTTTCTGTGAAACTCATTCCTAGATCCTAGATTGTTTTTGTTTTGTTTTAGCCAGATGTGGTCATTGTTTACAGTACTTCTGTACAGGTGGTCCCCGACTTACGAGCGAGTTCCGTTCCTCTGAGTATCTCGTAAGGCGAAATCTCGTACGTCGGAACACGAAACACGTGTTCTCGTAAGTCCGGATTTTCGGTCGTAAATCGGAAAATTTATGCTAGCGCTACTACGAACACTCGTTTTTCATCACAAATGTTCATACTAGTTCATAAACATGCTCAGAAACTTGTTTCCAAACGGTTAGCTAACACACTTTCATCTAAAAACACATAAAAGTGCTGTATTTTTTGTATGTTCTTTACAAATTTACTGCTCGTTCGCCAGCTTGTAAGTCCAAAACCTCGTAAGTAAGCGCGCTCGTAAGTAAGAATTTGACCTTCGCTATATGGCCTTTTCTGTGAAATATCTCTCATTGACTGACTCTGCTATGAGCCCTGATTTACTAATAAGAATCCATCCATCCATCCATCCATCCATCTTTTCACATTAATGGGGAATGACAGTAACTTTACCAGTAAGCTGAATGTGTTGCATCACCATTGATTAGTAATATTAAAAACACATGAAGATCAATTATGTTATTGGCAAAATGGTTGGAAATATAAACATTAATGCTTTTAAGGTACATTTGTCAGAGCTTAGGTGGATTTCAGATAAAAGATGTGAAAACTTTTGACATAGACAACTGATGTGAATTTACTCTCAGTAAAATGGGAAATTTATCACATGTTTTGAGCAGATTTATGTTATAAAAAGCAGGCTATTCTTCCTATCATAAACAGTTTTATGAAGCAAATTAATTTGCAATAGATTTTTATTTTCAGGTCCATGTAAGAACTTTTTGATTGATCTAAGCTTTTTGCAATAAATTCGAGTTAATTACTGTATGCTGGACAGTATGAATGTGTTGAATCCTTTTAAACACCTGTTAACCACTGTTTACCATGCACACATAATGAAACACTTCATCAAGTGAATGCAGTAGACTTCATGAGACAACTCAAGAGACACACATCTATCAAATGTGAACATTTACTGCAATAATGCACAGGAAAATACTCAGTAAAAACTACAGGATCACATTTATCGAGCTTGTTAATCCAACACATACATGTAACTATGGTACCTGGTAACACATTCCTCTTGTGTAGTTTTATGTAAAGCATTATAGGAGTGTTCTCGTCCGAGAAAAGATTGAGGTCATCGTATAAGTAATGTGTACATATATTTTTCAGCTTTGCCGTCTGCACTGGAAGCTACATTTTGTTTGTAAATTAATTTCTGAATCACATTCTTTCTGTGTCTGAACACACTTTGACAATCAAAATTTTATTAAATTCAAATTAGGTTGGATGCGAAACTAAAGTACTCATACCTCAAAAAACAATAAAACACCAAGGCCACGCATTCGGGTTATTCAGGATTTGATTCATTTAGTTGGGCCAATTTCCTGTCAAGCTTCCAAGTAAATAAATCAAACTAGTAACACCAGGTAACAAACGGAGAATGTAGTACTTCCTCTAAGCATCGTTAACTGAAACACCAAGGCATAATTAATGTTTTTCAGGGTCACCTCAGGTAAAGGTGTGTGCTACTTTGTCAAAGTAAAACTTTGACTAACGCAGATTCAGTCTCAGTCAGATCTGCATGTTTATAAAGTGAAGTCCATAAGAAGATTTTTATATTTCTTTCTTCAGTTTAATAATAATAATAATAATAATAATAATGTCACATTTGTCATCTGTGTATGTTTCCATACAAGACAAAATTAGTCTCTACATTTAACCCAACCACCACCAGGTGGGGCAGTGGGCAGCTATTGAAAGTGCCCGGGGGGCAATTGGGGATGAGGTGGGCGTGTGCCGCCCATAGACACCACAAGGTATGCCGTGACTGGGGTTCGAACCATAATTTATTTGTCAAGATTTATAACCTGCCACTTGACGCATCTGTGAAAGGTGTGTAAACAGGAAATTATTTAATCATGCTGGATGGTGTCTAACCAGTTGCTTGTGTAATGTGATTTAAAAAACAGTGGTTAAAAGGGTCAAAATATGCAGAAGGGAGTGAACAAATTAGATCAATTCATTAGTCGGCTTTTCTTGTGAAAGAAAGTGATGTAATTTAATAGGTCTTCATGACGTGGGCAGCGCGGCTCAAACAGGCAATTTGTAGTAAGTGGTGGGGTCACATGCGGAAAACTTTACTCTCTTTATGTTTCTGCAGATTGTGGAAGTGAAATTGTCTTTCTGAAGCCACTATAACAAAAATTATCTTCCAAGCTTATGGAAGTTTATCTTTGTCCTTAAGTGTAAATAAAAAGAAAATGTGATGACAATTTTAACTACCTTGTAAAATGAAACGGCATACTGGTATATTAAAGGTTTGACAAAAAATGTACGGTAATTAAAAAAAAAAAAACTACAACTATGTACTGTAATGTAATTTTTCATCCTAAAGGTGGGTGATATGCATTCCATCAACAAATGCAGGCCTTTAATTAGGTACAAAACTGGAAATGAAAAATAAAAAAGATGACCAAAACTTTGGATAAAGTTGTATAATCACAATGCCCAGCCAGTTTTCACACCTGTCAGATGTGACCAGAGGGGCCACGTCTCTGAATTAGATTAACAAAGACTTTAACAAACCCCTACTGTGAGGTGTAATAGGTCAATCTGCATATGTACAGGTGGTCCCCGACTTACGAGCGAGTTCCGTTCCTCCGACTATCTCGTAAGATGAAAATCTCGTAAATCGGGGACTACCTGTATATATATATATATATATTCACTGCACCAGCCGCCACTGAATATGTACATGTGCGGTAATGCCTATCCTAACACTTTAAAACATTTTAAAAGAGCATAATGTATATAAAAAAAATATTTTTTACTTTGAGCAGCTTCTGTCGTCTGTTTGCCTCTGCTCCGCTGCGTTAGCTCCGCTGCGTTAGCTCCGCTGCGTTAGCTCCGCTGCGTTAGCTCCGCTGCGTTAGCTCCGCTGCGTTAGCTCCGCTGCGTTACGTCCGAGCTTCGCAGCCATCTTCCTTCCAGCACCACGCAATTTTAAACTGTTTACAGGAAGGACTGTTAGAATGTTAACTTCATACATTTAGAGACAGAGAAAGATTTTAATAACTTACCAAAAGCCGTCTGCGCACGCCGCCTTTAGCTGCACCTGTTAGCATTAGCCCATCCGAATCCGCGGCTAGTCCGCAGCTACGGGCAGTCTGGTTTGCTGCACCTCCAAAAAGGCTGTCGGCTTTGTTATTCCAAGTTAGCTCGGTGTCCCCCGATATCTTCGGCTTCCAGTCCGACATCGAGGCAGGCTCCAGGAACCTCTGATCGCACAAAGCCGGCTGTCGAATAGAGCTATGAGGCTGCAGCCAGTGGCGGTCCTAGCCTATTTGGCGCCCTGTGCGAGCAACCCCCCCCCCCCCCCCCCAGCTAGGTTGCCAGTGGGGGTCCTCTCCCAGAAAATTTTGAATAAAATAGATGCCATTTCCTGCATTCTGGTGTATTTTAATGGGTTGTTCAACATCTAGTTTTACCTACATATATAAACTATTCAATAAGTATTTTAGAGTTAATGGCAGAACAAGAAGTAGCCTGAGACAAACATGTAGCATTAACACATTATGAACATTATTCAAGAATTGTTTCTATAAGAACATTATCAAATATTTTATATGAACAAGATACTAGCAATAACAGCATTGTAAGAGGCAGTTGAACATGGAGGCCTCCACCTCTGTTTAATGATGGACGGTATTTCTTTTCACAAAGATGGCCTCCTTTACTCCTCTCTCAAACCATCGTTCCTCTCTATCAAGGAGGAACGATGACTGAGTTTGTCACAGCTCCTCAGACTGAAGAAGTCTTTTTGATACAAAGAAGAATCTGTCCACAGGACTACATTTATTGAGTCTGCATCAGGACAATAATCTGTAAAGCTTAAGCACATTTTAAATGGAAAACACATTTTGACTTAACCAATTACCGGTAATATATTTTCAATGGTAAAATATGCAGGCTTATTTCTTATTACTTTCATACTATTCCCTTTCATTGCGGGCTATATGTATTTATTATCTTACTTTTAATGATAACAATATACCGGCAATGAGTCACTACAAGTACTGTCATTTAGAAAGTGTTTATATTGGAACTAATGTTTGTTCACACAGTTAGAACAGCTCACCTGTTCCTTCATACTGACAGGAACAATCCCCTCATCACTCTCCTGCTCCTAACACTAAATCACATTTAAAAAATTGTCATAACTCAACACAAATCTCCCCTTTTTACAAAGCCTCATGTCATAAGGTCATGTCACAATGCCACACACCACAAAATTCATTGACTTGATAATTAACTTGAACTGTGTTTTGCAGACAAAGTTCAACATCATGTCTCACCTGTTTGATCTCTCATTTTACAAACTGCAACTGTTTGAGTGAAACATGTGTTAATGTTTGCAGTGCACATTTTGCTGCGTCTGTTTCCAGAGCTTCTCTCTTTTTAATTATTCTCTTCTCTGCACCACCACTTTTCCTCCCTTCCATCTTTCCACTGGCCGCACGTAGTGTCACCTCCGGGCACGTAACAAAAACGAAAGTAAAAGTGGAGGTGGGGCGGACCTGGGTTAAGGAAATGCACCCACGCAGTTGCTGCGGTGATTAAACTGATGACATATGAATAAATGAAGGGTGGGGTGGCTCAGGAGCAGTGCGGTAGAGGTGTTCGGTGTTATATGTTGTTACAAACAAAAGTTGTAAAAGATTAAAAAAGTTAAAAAACGAGGAGCGGCGTATCATCTTATGCCACCCCCTGCTGGATGCCGCCCTGTGCGGTCGCACAGTTCGCACATAGGAGGGAACGCCTCTGGCTACAGCTACGAGGTTAATGTTAGCTCGTTGCTAATCCAGTCTGGTTTGCTGTCTGCAACTTCACACGATCAACACTGTCGTTTTGCTTCACCCATCGTTCCTCCACAAAACCACCGTTCAGCTCCAGATCATGTATCCGAGCGCAGGAACCTCTGATCGGACAAAGTCGGCTGTCGGATATCAACTCGTGGGCACTGCCGAAAACTGACTGACTGCCGAAAACTGGCGGAAACTGGCGGAAACTGCCGCAAAACTTTGTAAATTGGCTTAAAAATTATGCACTGTAATAATAATACTTTATTTATAAACAACCGTAGCTGCAACAAAGTGCTGTACACACGAAATTAAGAACATTAAAAACAATTTTTTCCCATATTTTTATTAAATATGATAACCTCGTAAATCCGGAACCTCGTAAGTAAGAGCGCTCGTAAGTCGGGGCGACCACCTCTATGTGTGTGTATCTTATGTCAGCTTTATAACCTGAACTCCACACTCTCAGCTCTTTGAATTGAGAAAGCTCCTCATATAATGTTACGTCTTCTATTACAATTAAAGTCCAGCTGTTTTTTTTAATCTTGAACCCTTTTGAATATACTTGCACAAAGTAAATTATGCTTACTTTCTCGCGTTATGTTTTATTTCTAAAGTAGGATACTCAGTTTCTCCAGAATAAAAAAAATCACATATGCCCGTACAGTTCATTGCTTTAGTTTTGTTTGTTTTTAAATGGCAAAATAATATATTTTCATCATAATTATTATTTTTTTCTTTACAAGAATCCAGTCTTCTGTGATAGCGTTGTGATCTGCACCAGTGACCCCTGCAACCCAAAACAGAAGAAGTGCGTAAAGATGACGGATGGATGGATGGATGGATGGATCGAATCCAGTCTATTCCTTTGTCTTAATATTTAAACAAAGAAAAAGAAAGAAATGATAACATTAGATTTTTCAAGCCGAACACAGCACCTCAGACTGAGGAAGTCTTTCGGACGAAAGACGAAACGTTTCTACAAATTTTTTTTGCTTTTTTTTTTTTTTTTGAATGTCCAGAGGACCAGACTTAGCTTTTTTTAGATAACATTAGATGTTTTGAGTTTTATAATTTCATGCCTACTGGGCAGGAAAGCCCCCTCTAACAAACTTAAAGTGGCCCATGGGCCACCAGTTGATAATGACAGTTGTAGCAGGTTTTGCACACACATTTAATTTAGTGAATGAAGGGCAGAACTATTTTGATCCTAAACGCTGCAGACCCCTGATCTGCTGTTGTATAAAATAACTTGTATGCGCTGAATGTTCCCTCGAGAGCTTTGTTTCCATTTGAAACGATAGCGAGAGAGAAAAGCAGGATTATTATTGAAGTATGTAAATAAACACCACCTCGAACAGCCTCTCTCCTTCGCCCAGCTTCCTCTGTGTGTGTGTGTGTGTGTGTGTGTGTGTGTGTGTGCACGTGTCGTGTGCGCGCCGCTCGGGGCTGGATTTCGAGTTTAAATATTCAAAATGGCGGACGGAGGAGCAGCGAGTCAAGATGAGAGTTCAGCACCAGGTAATGATTACAGCATTTTACATATTCATACTCGTATTCAAACTGCGTCGCTTACGGTGGATAACGAACAGAGAAGCCGATGAAACGCGCAGGGACCGCGGTGGAGGCTGAAACCAAGCTTTGTGAGTTCACACGGCCGTAGTTTGACACACAGAGACCAAACGAGCTGTTGCAGTGCGGCGGTGAAATACATGGAAACATGCCTCCCCTTTGTGTGATTACACGGCTGTACGCCGCTACATATTCATACCTCTGCCGATAAACACAACTTAGCATATTTTATTAGTAATTGTGAACTCTGGTTCACGCGTGACGCGCAGAAATGCGGTTTTGTGAAGGCTGCTCGGTGTAAATGAGCATGCTAGCTGGGTTAGCTCTGCGGCTAACGCTGGGCTTTGTGTTGATGCACACCGGGCTCTTTGAGAGCGCTTTGCATATTCATATTTCACCGGCTGGCCAGTGGCTCGGTCGCTTTTTGTAGTTTTAAACTACGTTTATTAATCCCAACACAACACACACGGGCTGTACGGTGTCGGCTCGGTGTGTCTGACTCGATAGGGGGTTATTTATTTATTTTAACGACAGAACATTTCTGCCCTGGGTCTTTTGTGCTCTGCTGTTGTGTTATTCATGCAGGCCTCCCGCGACCAGAGCGCGGAGTTCAGCGTGTTATTCCAGCTCTGGAGGCTCAAACACGACACTGTGGACCGGGGAGTGCTGTGAAAGACTTTTTAAATCAGAGTAAACTGTCCCGAGTGGTCGTTTTGGAGGCGCCGCCATGACATTTAAATAAGCTGCTGGAGATGGCCACAGAGTTGTGATGTTTGTCGCCTTTGTGTTTGGAAGTACAGTTCAACCGAGCACTTTCCCCTCGCCGGTGGGAGCAGTCAGGCATGTAGTTGGTTTAATCATCTACCAAGTTATCTGCGCAACTTTCGTGCCTTTCTGATAGGCAGGTTTTAAAAACTTGTTTCGTGTTCTTTTTTTCCCCCTGGGAGCCATGTTGAATTCAAAGATACCTGTGTGTGTGTGTCCCCCCCAGGCACAGGGAGGGGTTGTGAGGCCCACTTCCGGAAGGCCACAGTAATAACAGGCAGGAGTTCCCCCCCCCCTTTTTTTTGTATTTACAGTATTATTATTATTCTCCCTGTGG